>PNEQ01084028.1:0-45013 GCA_003012365.1 Medauroidea extradentata | reverse complement strand
CATATAACTAATAGTTTGGAAATAATCGAGAACTATGCTTAAAAACTGACAAAGCATGTATCTAGTCATATTAACTTATTCTGGTACTTAATATGTGCTTGCGTTTTGAATTTCATAGACATATGACAAATAGTTTGGAAATAATCGTGAACTATGCTTAAAAACTGACAAAGCGTTAATCTAGTCATATTAACTTATTCTGTATCTAAACAAGTGTCTGCATTTTCAATTTCATAGACATATGAATAAGAGTTTAGAAATAATCGGGAACTACGCTTAAAAACTGACAGAGCGCGTATTTCGTCATATCAACTTATAAATAAGAGACAGCGTTTTGAATCTCGTAGAAATATGTCAAATTGCTTTGAAATAATCAGTACCTATGCTTAGAAACTGACAAGAGGTTGTGTATATGCTTAAAAAACTGAAATAGGACACAATAAAACATTACATGCGTGCGTGCCGGAAAATCTCTTAATTTGTTTTAAACTTACAACGCATAGCAAAATAACTGTGTTTTAAGACATAACTATGCTTTAGGAACATATTTATATAACAATTACCTCCTCTATGCTATAAGAAATAATTTAAATAAAATCTTATTAAGTAACTATGTTAGAAGGAATTATTATTAAAGGAAAACTTTTTTATAAAAAATTTAAAAATAGTGTATGATATAAGAAATAAATTGTACATAAAATCGTATTAGCATATTAAATTAAATCTGATATTTTTTCTATTACGAAAAGTTATTTTTATGTATACCACATTTAAACTACTGCCATCACCAATGTATTGCCGACCCCCCGTGGCTCAGTTGGTTGAGCGACCGACTTGGATACGAGGGGTTCTGGGTTCGATTCCCAGGTCTGGCTGGGTGTAAAATTTGTGTTTGTCCGTTAGAGTCATTGCACTTGTAAGAGTCACCAACAACTGTCACAACTGAGGAATTGTCAAAAACAAAAGCTGTAAAGGGGGGATGTTTGGCTCGTTGGCGATGTTGCGACCTCGCCAAGGAGCCTAACATTTAAAAAAAAAAAAAAAAAAAAAAAAATGTATCCATAGCTCAGTCGACTAGAGCGCATGTCTGCTGACCCAAGGGTTGATGGATCGGGTCCCGCACCCGGCAAAGGATTTTTTAGTTCACTTTGAACTTTAAAAAATCATAAGGTTCAATTCCCCATACACAGACACTTGGAACTTGGCCCTTACCTGCAGCGACACTAGCGCACTCTACCTTCCAATGTCAGAAGTAAACGTTGGAATAAACATGGCTGCGCCCAGCACATGACAGCAGTGCCGCCTAGCAGACGTCGGAGAAAACAATCATGGCTACACTAGCGCCGCTTAGCCGACGATGAAGAAAACAAACATGGCGACACTAGCGCCGCCTAGCACACAACGGAGAAAACAAATATGGCGACTGCAGCGCTGCCTAGCAGCCAACGATGGAATCATGACGTCACGAGCAGAAGACGAAAAAAATGTGACGTCACAAGCAGACGACGTAAACAAACATGGCGGCTGCGTAGCAGATGACGTAAGACAAGTGAGAGTCGAAAAAATCGAAATTCGAAAACCAAATTTGAAAAATCAAAAATCAAATTCGGAAAATCCAAAAAACCAATTTTGGAAAATCCAAAAACCAAAAACAAGATGGTGGACATGATGTCGGCAAACATGGCGGATTGTGACGTCAAACAAGATGGCGGACAGTGACGTAATACAATATGGCGGCCAGTGACATCACGGCGGCCATCTTGATTGCGTCATCAGCCGATCCACTGATCCACACCCTCAACCCTCTGTGCTTAAACCGGCCAAATGCCACTACTTATGTACTTAAGCAAGGCTTGCAAGTCTTTTATTTTCTTGGGATTGATTGGACACTTTCCTGCATAAGCCTTGTCATTGCTGCATGGCAGGATGATAACAGATACTTTCTTGAGGTTAAAGTGGTGCGAAAACAGGTCATCTATAAAGTCTATTGTGCACACGGCCCCAGGTGTACTCTTGTCGTAGATGAACTCATAGAACTGCGACACAGAAAATGTAATTTTCTTGTCCTTTGGAAGGCGTCGTCCCAACGACTCTCTTGAGATAACTGATTTTTTTAAAAATCTTGGCCACCATGTTTTGAAGTCCACACTAAAATCGTCGTCCATCAACTCCACTGTAAATTTCCCCTGCTTGCTGGAAGTAGCTATCAGCTGTACATACTGAAGGGGACTGTAGATGCGATCAAAGCCTCTTATTGTTCTCTTGATGACACCAAAATCACGGTCGCATGGCAGGAACGAGTGTCCTCTCACAGGAAAATATTGCATGATTTTGTCAAATCTGTTTGTTGCAACTAGAGACATCAAAAACCTTACAACAGTGTTATTCCTGTTTTGCCCTGGGCAACTGTCAGAAAAAAATGTGCAACTCTTTGCAACTTTGTGGGATATGCTCAGAGATATATTTGCTCAATAATGTGCATACTTCATTCGGACCTTTCTTGGCCTGTCCCTCATGATAAACATAAAAATAGGATTTGCCAGATTTCAAGGATTTTATTCCAAATGTGAAAACCCATAATTGTCGCATATAGAACACTTCCTGGACTGGGATGTGAGGTAATGGTAAATTCTGCATGAAGTCGATGCAAATTCCTTCCACATCATCGCGGGATTTTGTGAGCTTTTCAATTTCCTTAATCTTCTTGTAAAACTTCTGACTTCATTTGATGTGTACCATCTTTTCAGCGGTTGCAACTCGCTTTGCATTATCATTGAGCACTGTGCTTTTTATTTTCGCGGTGAGCTCTTCACATTTGCCACATACATCCTTCATGGGACGACCAAACCGGTAGGAGTAGTTTTCTTCGAAGTATTTCAAATAAAACTGATAGGTAACTTTCTCTTCTGGAAACATATTTTGAAAGAGCAAATGCATTGTCTTGACGTTTAGCCCCGCCTTAAGATATTTGATCTCACTGTTTGCATAATGAGTCATTTTAACCTCAAACAATTCAATGTGCGTCTTTATTTTTTCTATGACATCTCCTGTGATGGCTCTGACACGACTGCCAATACTTTTTCCTCTGTTCTCGTGTGGGCTCTTTCCTTCTGACAACAGTGCTGCTAAACGACGAACACGTTTTGCAGATATTCCGAGCAAACTGATGAAAGCACTCTTGCACACTAATGAACGCTGTCCATTCACTTCGACGAAGTATGCATAATTACAACTTTTGACTTTTGGCTCCTGCTTCCTAGGCCGCCTTGTAGACACAGCTTTCACTTCAATAGTCCCTGTATGTAGGCATCCTGGGCATCCTTGTTATCGTACGAGTTGAGCTTGGAAAGAATGCTTATCGTATCATCATCCCTGATCTTGTGGAAACATTTCCTCCTGCACCTAAAATACAATGATGTGATTATAGCTTACCTTGTATCGCTAAAGCATATTCTTAAGTATTGCACACAGATGTTTCAAACAGGCTAATATGTTCAAACATGGCCCTGTACAAGTAATATTACACTCTGTGGGTAGCATGTCATGTTCAATAATTTTTTAATTTGTATATTAAATTTCACCAATTATTTTAAAAAAAGAAAAAAATTCTTATATTGTTTTCATATAGGTCTTGACGTAGCCCGTGACATTGTTATTCAGCGTGAATTTTTTTTCATGTACTAGGTTTATTTTCGTTAAGACCTCAAAATGGAAATATGCAAATTTTGCCTTAAAGCCTTCATTATGGAGAAACTGTGAGAGATAATTTTTTGTAATTTTAATATTGTCACAATTTATGTTTAAAATTAATTTACAAAAAATATTGTAGAAATAGATATTTAATAAACATACTGGAAATCTGCTTGAACCACATCCTTTACCTTTATTCTGCACCTTTATTCTGCATAAAAATATAAATTACTAAACATAATTTTCTTTTTTAAGTATTGCCTGAAACATCTTTAAAAAATACAAAGACTGTGGCTCCCTGATAACACTTTAAAGTAAAAGGCAGTGCCTTTTTACTCTTACATGTTTTCTTTTTTAAACTCGTTTTAAAACACATTGTTGTTCTCTCAGAACACCTTGTCTGTTTAACGAGCAATCAAAGTTGGCCTGGTCTCTAGAGGTAGTTTTATTGTCACCGTACAGATGGCATTATATGAGAAAGCCTATACGTATTTGGCTATGAATTCAGCAATGGAAAAGAACAAGGGCTAAGAGGCAGTTACGAAACACGACGTTTTGTTAATAGTGGAGGAATTTATTCATAGCCATTTATTAAACAATGTTGTTACTCGTATATTACAAATTTAATGGTAGTATACAAATGCCCAACACACCTTTGAGTGTTTGAACAGGATTGTTTTTTGTTGGGTGCAGAGTATATTGTTGACCAGAACTTGCTAACAACTTTATAGATTAATAAAACACATCTGTGTGCTATACATAATATACACAATAGTATTTCAGCAGCAGAAATGTAACAATACAAATTAATCGTAACATATTTTACCTGCAATTTGGGCCTGTTTCTCTAGCAGACACACTCTTTCCGGAATAACTTTTATAGGCTTCTCCATGTAGCCGTGCTTTTTTAAACACATTTTGTTTGTACTCCTCTTTTCTTGCCCGCTTTTTCGGAGTCACGTCATCACTTTCACTTGACACCATATTCAACAAACCAAATATGTCTTCACATAAACACTACCTAATGTAAAGAAACAATACAGTGTTGTAAATGGAAAATAATAATTGCTACCAACCCTGCCATAGCACATTACACAAGCTGTGGGAATTAGTTTTGACAAGTTTGTATGAAAAGGGCATGAGTCTTTGACTCGGGCCCTTTTCATAACGATTGTGGTTATACAGGCATTCGTTTCTGCCATACACAGTCATGTGACACATGCCTTTTTCACGCAGAATGTGCATATAGTGATAAATAATATGGTGGTGGTACTAACTCAATTTCGCCAATTTCGTGACTCATGCCCATTTCATAACGAGTGATTCAGCCAGAGAGATGGCTAGTCATGCCTATGTTTGCCCCGGGGGAACCACCGGCCCCTTCCCTGCACTCCCGCACTCACCGGTACGTCGAGGTCAAGGTCAAGGTCGGTGCCAATTACTCAACTAGGCTTTGTGACTCTATAATTACATAAGACTTCGTTTACAGTACCTTGGTGTAAAACTCTGTTCGCAAGTAATGCAACGTTGTCGCTTTCATTTCGTCTCCTCAGTAGTTTGATATTTCTTTCCTCCTTTCCCCGAATAATATAGGATTATAATTCGCCCCATATTCCTTTCCCATTAACCTCGTATGTCTTTTCGTCACCTACAGTCATTTGGTAGCGTATTTTTTACTCCTCCATATCTTAATAATATTATATTGGTTTAATTAAACCCATCCTCATCTCCAACACAACGATTTGCTTCATAATAATTTACACTCTAATCTGTCATCACCCGTATTGTATTTCATTTCGCGATTTCCCCCATGCCTAGCTATTTAGTTTCTCTCCATCACCCCCAAAAAAATGGGTATTTCATATCACGCACTCCAGTATTTTGGTAATTAATTTTTTCCGTTTCTTCCAATAATGTTGCAGTTAATTTGGTCCCTTGCAGTTATATACGTACTCTTAAAAATTGTGAAAGGATAGGTCGTAAAGAACTGACGAGATGTCACCCCCAAAATTAAATGCTTGCGTCGTCATAGCCAATGGCTATGAGTCACTATTCGACCACTATTCATACGGTTTGCGTGCTTAAGGGTATTCACATGGCAAAAATTCCAAATTTTGTATTTGCTTGGCATAGTGTTAGTTTTATAGACGTTACTGGTGACTACATTTTCCACTTGTAGACATTTTTTAGCTCTCATGAGTTCCCCATAGCGGCATGCCAAAGTCAGAATTTGCAAGTTACATGAACATAAGTTTAAGAAAAACCAAGGGTCTCACTTGAATTAAATAATTTACATCGAAATTTGATATTATGGACAATATGTTAAAAAATTTAAAAATACACAACAAAGTAATTTTGTCTTTTTTAAAAATTGCCACAAATTAGGTAAATTTTCGGAATTTTCTGATTTTTTTAAATACAAAAGAATTACGTTGTGTGTTTTTAAATCTTTTAGAATATAGCCCATATTATCTAATTTCAATGTAAATAATTTCATTTGAGTAAGTAACATGGTTTTTGTTAAACCTATGTTCCTGTAACTTGCAAATTC
Organism: Medauroidea extradentata; assembly: GCA_003012365.1. Taxonomy (NCBI): domain Eukaryota; kingdom Metazoa; phylum Arthropoda; class Insecta; order Phasmatodea; family Phasmatidae; genus Medauroidea; species Medauroidea extradentata. The sequence goes on along the minus strand of PNEQ01084028.1, from coordinate 38,772 downwards.
CGACTTTGACATGCCGAAATGGGAAAACTATGAGAGTTAAAAATTACTACAAGTGGAAAATGCAGGTCACACGCAACGTCTATAAAACTAACACTATGCCAAGCAAATGTAAAATTACGAATTTTTGCCACGTGAACAACCTTAAACTGGGTACCCGCTGTGCCGTTGGGCGAGCCCCGGAGGAGAGGTGGACTGCTGTTGAGTGGATCAGTGGTGGCGGACGACAGACCTCGTTTACTTGGTAACAATATGTTATATTGGCGTGCTTGTCCTTATTACTGCGCCACTGCGAGGGGCGTCAGGTGAGTTACAGTCTTTCCCAATGCTGGCCTAATTGCAGCCCAAATCTCTCTCGCTTTCCGGCTTGCCAGGCGATATCACAACAATACCAACACACTACGACGACCTGTATCAACGTAACGACTCATTTCCGACTATATGTTTGTAAGTAGTTGTTCCACTGGTTATGTCATGCCAGCTCTGGACTGTTGTAACACGAATTTTAAATCATATTGTATATAAGGTGCTATTAAATTATTTGCGAATGTTTGTAGGAAATAAACACAGTTTGTCATCTTAAATCCTGTCTCAAAGAAGCTGCAGCTAACTTTACCATTAATATTACTACAGAACTATCCTAATGGCACCACGTGTTTATTTTGTTACCAGTACTGAATAATTAACAACAGTAGTATTTGCTGGAAAGTTGCATTGCAGTGGTTAGTTAATATTCATTTGGATGGTATGGGATAATGTGTGCACTCAAAAAAATATTACTAAATTTCTGTTTTCAGCCATTTTGTATCTTCCCACTCGTGAAGGCTAACGGCGAAAAATATCTAACTTCTCTTGACATTTCGTTTGATGTTTGCGCATATAAGATAAATTGTGCAGTATGTAGGAAGCTATATAGATATATAAAAAGTAAGTTTTTAATCATATAAAATACACGTATGTCTATTTCAGTTGATTTTACTTCAAGCATTGTTGTAATTAAGTAGGAAAGATTCGGTAATTCGCTCCCAACCATACAAGTAGTTAGGAAATTATTGTCAATTATTAAATATACGCACTAACGGCTAGTAATATACTGCAAAAGTTAAATTATTAGTCCTCACTTTATCCCGAAAGACCTATACAAATACAGTACTTACAACATATGTGTTGCAAAGAGAAAGTGTTTGAGTACAGCTGCATCGATGAATCAGATATTTTTAAGACCTATTTCATTATATTAATTATAACTTTCCTGCTTTCCTACAAACTCTTTAGAGTGCAGTGGTCGAATGGTCAGACCATCGGCCTCTCACCAAGGCAATCCGGGTTCGATTCCTGGCGGTATTGGTCATGTGAGAATCATGCCGGACGATGTCGTTTGTCGGCGGGTTTTCTCGGGGAGCTCCCGTTTCCCCCACCCCTTCATTCTGGCGCTGCTCCATACTCACTCATGCCACCCCACTAAAGAACTCGGTGTTAAGCGCTGACCAAAATATCTCTCTCACTCACTATTAAATCTTCTGAACTCATTACAAAATTCCACGTATACAGTGGCGGCTCGTGGGTTGTTGCCAGGTAGGGCTGCAGTTGCCAAGAGCTGTACAGGGTTGTGCGCTGGTTGACTCTACAGCCACTGACACGCTGATGTGCAGGTGCCCCTTACTACTGAGTGGTCACAACATACCTAGTAGCCGGCAAATATATCATGGTCGTTGGTCTACGGCGCGTTCGTCAAGAGTGTTCAGTTCCGACTATCTGCAGCTTGACCTGGCAACAATCCACGAGCCGCCACTGCATACATATTAATATCTATAGTAACTTAAAGTTTATCGTGACGTGTCAAGGTTATCATTTCTGTACAGCTCCCACGTGGCATTATTCTTTCTCTCGTTCTCTCTCTTTTCAACGTGCAAACATTAAACGTCGTAGAAACTTAAAGAATATACACAATGAAGTCTTATAACAAAGAATAATGTTGTTTATATGTCCGGATGGTGTTGTGATTTCACGTCAGACAAATACTTGTATAATTCTTCACAATTAGTATGGGACATTGCCTTTCGCGAAAAGAATTTTGTTCAAACTTGTCTTCAATATATTACGTTCATATCTGCAGCTTGATTTCATTGTCAATGATTGGATGTTTCTTTGACGCGTCTTAGGGTTATACTTGCAAATCGATGACACGTGGGGGTCGCGTGGCCGAATGGTCAGATCACTAGCCTCTCACCAAGGTGATCCGGGTTCGGTTACCGGCGGGATCGGTCACCGCATTTTCGCATGTGGGAATCGTGCCGGAGGATCCCGCTGATTGGCTGGTTTTCTCGGTGATCCCCTGTTTCCCTCATCCCTTATTCCAGTGCCGCTGCTCCATAGTCACATCTAACAACAGCTAAGCACCTTGACGTTGAGCTTTGACCAAAATTCACTTCACTTCGTAGATACGTGGTGTTGCAGTGGCCTCGTTCCTATTGGCACAGTCAAATTAGAGACACGCTGCCAATAATAATAAAGCAGAGCTGTATCTGTGTATTAAAAGCACTGAAACAAAATTTTGCAAACTTATTTTCACCAAAATATATGGTCCATAACACCTGTCCATATTGGAAGAGAGTGATTTATTAAAAAATACTGTTTTGTTTGATTTCCAGTATAGTTAAGTGTTCAGCGCTCCTTCTTTTCGTTTTGTACTCGTATTTCTATTTAAGGCTCGGAGTTAGTTTCCACATTGAATTATTTTATTTTTTCGCTCTTATGAAATACCTGAAAAGAAAAAAATTGTTAAATTTTCTATAATAATATCAATTCTGTTTACCTTGCGCTACAATAAAAGCATCGCAGTTAAACTTTTAACATATATTTAAGCCGCAACCTGTATATACGTGGTTCGAAATAAAGTGAGTACTCAAAAAAGCCCTGATAAGGTTCCATTTTCAACCAGTTCGTATATTTAAGCGCCTAACGTCTATCGACTAGAAATGTTTAACCTCTCTGGCCACGTCACTTGATGGTTGCGTGTATAAGGTAAGTTATGCAGTCAACATGAACCGATACAGTTTGCTACAAAAATTATTATTAATTATTTAAAATACAATTATGTCGATTTCATTTGATTTGTTTCTGAATTCTTTTATTAAAATAGGAAAATACCCGGAACTACATTGCGTAATTTCGCTGCCAACTACACAAGCAGTAAAGCAACTGGAGTTAATGATGAATTACATGCATTAACGGCTAGGGATATTTTTCAAAGGTTACGTGTTTAGTCCTCAATTTATCCCGAATGACATATAGCAATCTTTTTTTTATTTTATATTCTTAATTTGCTAACTCATTCCTTGCTGTTTGTACGCTATTGGCGGTACTGTTTTCTTGTAATGACCAGTCTAATGTTATTATGCAGGGACCCATGTTTTTCTCGATAATAATTTTCCCCCAATGTGTTTCAGTGCCTTACAAGCGTAGCTACAGCCAAGTTTCGTCATTATTGGCAGCATGTCTGTCTGAAACACGGTCATAGAAGTACAGGTCTGGACACTCGCCTATCTACCAATGTATTTTGCTTGTCCCCCTTGTTGTTTGTCTGATGTAGTTCGTCAAGTTACCGAGAATGTCGTAGTTTTTGGCGCTGTAATCTGGGCGGTCGTTCTCAAACTCCGCCCACTTTTTTCCATTGTTAAATTTATAAAGTAAATAAAGATTGCTGGAGCTTTTCCTTAAATTTGTGAGCGAAGGAAGTATTTCATAAATTGATAAAAAAATACGTTTTGATAAATTGTTTATCTTAGTGGGGAGGAAGTGGGCGGAGTTTGAGTTCGGCCGACCTAACTGAAGCGCCAATAAAACACAATATTCTCGGTAACTTGACGAAATACAGCCAAACAACAAGGGGGTCAAGTTTCCAGGCGAGTGTCCAGGCCTGTTCTTCTACGGCCGTGGTCTGAAGTGACGTCTAACATTTGACTGTGCTAACCACAGTAAGGTTACAGCAACACCACACGTATGTTATTTGCGTGTATAACCACAAGACACTGAGAGTTAAAACATCCAATCATTGACTATGAAGCAGAAGTGTAGATATGCACGTAAGACACTGAAACAAACTAGGGCAACGTTCTTTTCATGAAAATTTCACGGTCCTAATCATTGCTAGAGACCTGAAAACTTCGCGTTTTATTTTGACCCCAAGCTAGAATTCCAGCAACTGTAGGTTCGTGCTACTATCACAAATGACCAGTGACTTATTTGAAGGGCCAGGTAGTTTTCGCGAAAATATTTTTGCCCCACTTTGTTTCAGTGTCTTACGCGCACACCTGCAGCTCAACTTCATGATTATTGGCAGAGTGTTTTTGTGCAGAGTTATTATACATTTTACTGTGCCAATCAGTACATGGATAACTGTGAAACAACACGTCTGTGATTTGCGGGTCTAGCCTCCAGGCGTTGTATGTTAAGGCATCCAATCACTGACCACAAAGCAGAGATGCAGGTGCGCACGTAAGGCACTGAAACAAAGTGGTACAAAAATATTTTCGCGAAAACTACCGGGCCCTACTTATTTGACATTTCTGGAAGCAACTAAATGCAGCCCCATATCACTGCGTATCGAGGAGCCAGTGAGCAGATAATGTCTGCTTGAATACATAGATGTTCTTGGAGACTAGCCTACGGTTCAGTGAACCCGCGAATTTTTCCCATCTCTAGTTATTGTTAATCAGAGCATGCTCCGTAGTCTTGGCCTCTGTAAAAGGGGTAACAGAGAATTGTCCATTATATGTTATGGCTAGGAGACTGCGAATTTTTTTTATATGACAGCAGTCTGGAAACAAAATGTCCGTATACTCATATGACTGCCGCTATAGTCCAGCAGTTTGTGTGGTGCATCTAAAAGAACTTTTTTCAGCCAATGACATAGAGCCAACTGTAAACTGCGCAGTATCTTTATAATGCTGAATAGCATAGATACGAAGGCCCGTAGTCAATAATGTCAAGGCGTGTGCTCGGATTAGTATAGGCCAATGAGATTTAGGGCCGTATATATAAACGGCTTTCGAATGACAACTAGCAGCTATCCCCATAGAGAAAGCATTGGTGAGCAGTTGGTTGTCATTCGAAAGAGGTCTATAGTTTCGGCCCTTAGTCTGTCACTTAGTAACAACGCGATATTTTCATATCTCTGGTAATGTGTTGCTTTCAACTAACGTTACTGGGACACTACTTAAAGTTTCATAGAAAAAAATACCACTGATGGTACAAAAAAAATGCGTGAAAATTCATTGCTCCGGCGCATGTAAATTATGTATTTTTCTTAACGTGTGTGCACTAGTCTCGTCCTTTCTTTCTCGCCTCAGCAAACAGATAAATAAAATCTCTATCATATACTTATGTTCGGAGTCAATACTTTCACAATCGTAACTACATCATAGTTTCTTTATGCTTTCTGATAGAATGGGTCAAGAGATCCGGCAATTTCGCGAATTTATTTGAGAAGATATTAGAATTCAAATTTCTGTACACGTTAGTAACGTTCTAAATTGGCTCACTGTTACCGAAATACTTCCTTGGGGACTGTGAACCAATATCAGACCTGCATTAAAACACTCACAAACTCCCGCGTTTCATTGCCAGATGTACAACTGACCACTCAATGGAGCAAGTATCTGAGGATAGAGCGTACATAGAACTGTGGAGTCTAGCCGGCAGGTTGGTGAACCTGCAAAATTTCCGGGTTTCTAAATATAACTAGAGCCTCTGAATTTTGTAAAAATAATTTTTCACCAGCTCTGCTTCGTGCTCAATGTTTGGATGTTAACACTCAGCGTTTTGGAGTTCTTTCCGCAAGTCATAGACGTATGGCATCGTAGTAACCTCGTTATGATTGTCACTTACATATAAATTCACTTCTGCAACAAAACACGCTGCTTATTGACATGAGAAGTGGGCCTGCGTGTACACATAAGCATTGAATCAATCAGAAATGAGTGACTCTTGATATCACTTCTTTACTTTCAACCCCCGACGCAAAGAGAAGGGTGTTATAAGTTTCACGTGTCTGTGTGTATATCTGTGTGTCTTTATGTGGCATCGTATCTCCTAAACGAATGGAAGGATTTTAATGCGGTTTATTTTGTTTGAAAGCTGACTTGATCGAGAGTGTTCATAGCTATGATTCAAGGAAATCTGTTCAGCCGTTTGAAGATCATCATCTCATTTCTAATGTTTTTTTATAAAGTGAACGTGAGCAATTCTACTGGTCTGATCGATTGGAAAATTAGTAACCTGTGAGTCGGGGCTTTTTGAAATTTTTGATATAAGCCTTAACTTGTTCTAAAATTAAACCCCTTTTTACAAGTTCGGCTTTGGTATATGAATATATTGCCTGTTCCAACATTCACGTTCTCCAGTGACCAAAACCAAAGTAATAAAATCAGTTTATTGATGTTAAACTTAATTTGTGAAGCAAGTTATAAAAACATTTAATACACCTAAGGACGCATACACGTTGACGAGTAAAGCGGTTCGTGAATCGCTCGTGAGCCGCTCGCAACGTGTTCGTAGCAAAATTAGCTTTATCGAACCTCCAGCCAACGACTGGGCAGCCGAACAAAACAAGGAGCCTACAACGAGCTGGTGATAGTTTGCTGATAGCACGGAAGGTTCTCGAACATTGTCTAAAATACACGAACGAGCACCGAGTGCGTCCAGGCTGGCGCTGCGAATCCCTTTGTGTTCGTCGAAAAAAAAATCCTTTTTTTTTTATCATCGCGAGTGCTTCGTACGACGCTCGTATTTCGCTCGGGGTAGCGTTTAGACTGGCAGGCATACTGCTCACGAGCAGTTAATTAAGGATGTCGACACGAAGGGATTCGTAGATTCGAAGCACTAGTCTGGACGCGCTCGGTGCTGGTTCATGTGTTTAAGACAACGCTCGCAAACCTTTTGTGCTATCATCAGACTATCTTCCGCTCGTTGCAGGCTCTTTGTTGGTTCGACTGTCCAGTGGATTACTGGAGTTTCATTGAAACATTTTACCTCGAAGAAGAAGTTGCGAGCGGCTCATCTTGCAAGTGTGTACGCGGCCTAATGTTTCCCTGAAGTATACGTTATTGTAAACATATACATAACAAAAAATAGAGACAGTTCTTATACTGTGAGAATTTCCGCAGAGTAGTTTGTCGCGATGGATGCAAGGCTAGGATAATATTTGTGCCGGGTTTCAAGACAGTCGACTGTCATATCCGTCTCTTCAAGACCCAGGTCTTTGATGTGGCAACGCTGCAATCAAGGGCCGTTTTACTAACGCTACCACGCGATTGGCGTTCCCTGATTCGTTCGTCTGTCCTTTATACATAGAGCCACGGGATTATAGTAAAAATAAGTTTGCACCAACTGTGTTTCATTGCCTTATGTGAACATCTGTAACTATGTTTTATGATTATTGGCAGAGTTTCTTTGTTAAGAGGTGTCTCGCATTTAATTCTGACAAGGTAACTGAGACACCATAGGTTTGTGATTAGCAGGTAGAACAACAAGACGCTGAGAGTTAAATACATTCAATCGTTGACCATGATTGCATACGTGCACATAAGGGATTGAAACAAATTGGGGCAAGGAAGTTCCTTTCACAAAAAAAAAAAAAAAAAAAAAGAATAAAATAAGCGGCTCTATTTATATACTCTGTATTTGCAGTCATACAGACGAATCAGGGAAAGCCGTAGTAGTGGCAAGTGTTATAATACAAGTTTCGAAGATACGGTAAGAAGAAACCCTTTTTTTTTTTTTTTTTTTTTTTCGCGAAAAGAATTTTGCCCAATTTGTTTCAGTGCCGTACGTGTACACCTGCAATTATGCTTCATTATTATCGGCAGCGTGTCTTTGTTAAGAGCCGTATCTTATTTGACTGAGTCAATAACAATAACGTTCCTGCAACACAACACGTCTGTGATTTCTGGTAGAATCCCACGGCTCGCGAGAGTTAAAATATTCATTCACTGACCACGGAGCAGAACTGCAGGTGTGCACGTAAGGCACTGAAAAAAAGTGCGGCAGAATTCTTATCCCTAGTGATTAGTTTTGCAAGAGACAATTTACACCGTCAGTAACACTGATGTCGGTAAGAAATCAGTTTTGTACCGGCGCTTACGCAGATAACTTCGTCATTCCGCAATGCTCGGGTTTACATCCGAAGCTCTCTCGTAAAGCGATTAAATAAAGCTAACTGATTACCGATACCAGCACTGCCAGCGGCAAAACTCATCCCTTGAGAAACGTGTCTTTAAGAAATTTGATTGTCTTCCTAACATATTGAAGAATTAAGGAGGCCTGCTCAGGCCGCCGAGCTGTGAACAAGGCTTCGGCCGTTACAAGATTATTATTCGAAAATTGTTCGGTGTGCGTAAGTTATGTCTGCTTAAGGTAAGTGGTGGCTCGTGGGTTGTTGCCAGGTGGGGCTGTAGATAGTCGGCACTATACACTCATGATGAACGCGCCGTATACCAACGTCCATGAAATATTTGCCGGCTACTAGATATGTTGTGACCACTCAGCGTATCAGTGGCTGTAGAGTCAACCAGCACACAACCCTGTACAGCTCCTGGCAACCGTTACACATGCGTGTTACACATTTCAGGTTCTCCGTAAGTCTCTGCAGTATATTTTTACGCTCCGGAACACGGGTGTTTTTGTGGTCCTTTTTATGTACTGAAATACTGGTTCTGAATCTTTTAAAAGTCACACGCGTGTCAATTTACCTTTACCATTAAGAGTTAGTGAAACCTGTGCGTGAACGGTGTTGTTGCGTGGTAAGGAAAGAATTTTTTCTTGTGTAACTATTAAACATGTTCCCAATGCGTTTATCTACGAAACGAAGTCACACTTCATACTGTGTCCGTATAACTTTAAAAATGCCGTCTGTTACTTAAAAAACATTATTTCCAAGCTCTTCAAAAGTGCTAAAAATGACTTTTTCACGTTGCTGTAGCTGAAAAAATATCAACCGTAATCGTAGAACAAAATGATAGAAACCTGCATTGGACTTTATCATATACTTTCCAGAAATAAAATAACAGGGTCATCGTTTGAAGTCCCGTTGAAAAACGGTTTTTACGAAAACACTGTGCGCCTAGAGGCGATGAGGTGTTTGACGGACGTGTTATATTCGACTTATCACCTTCCTTATTTCCGTGCCTCAAACGTAAACAAAGCTAGCGTCCACTAACTTTTTATATCACGTCTTCAAGTGGCAGATTCACCGCTGAATCACATACAGAGGCGAGCAGACTTGTACGGCAGTTCAGTGACTTGCGCCTAGTGGCTAAGGGAAGACGTGGAACGCGATATATATCGTCCTTACTCTTTCCCCACGTCTAGGCCTTGAACGCGCAAATATGTTCACGCAGGCGGCCACATTGCCGTAGCAGTGGTAGAGCACAAAGCTAAGGTGTTGTGGCCATCCTTCGGTGGGTTGCCACATCGAAGGTCGGGGCCGTCAACCAGAGACAGCTATGACAATGGTGAATAGCTGTAGATGCTTGGCGTTTGTGATCGCTTGCCTGAACGGCTAGTCATCAACTCCTCCTCGGCCAACCACAAAGCAACCTCGACCCTGCGTCTGGCCTGCCGTTACGCCTGTCGAGTGACGCGTCTTCCTCTTTAAGCCTTTGTAGGGTGGCTAAGACAACGTTTCAGCCTCAGGAGTGCAAACAGTAACCAGAACAAAACTGACACGTGTCGAAGAAGTCGCGCGAGAAGCTTCTCAGTCAACAGCTGGTTACCGTAGGCGCTCATGAAAATTTACGAGGGCAGGGTAGGTCTGCCAACATTTCGAGTTAATGATGCTCAAAATTTGACCTGAGTGAAATTTACCAGTGTTCTAATTTTCAACTGATGGCATACCGATAGGGACAGGAAATTTTTGCGAAAAGAATTTTTAGCGACTTTGTTACAGACTAAATAAATAGTAATACAGACGTGAAATGACGTGGTGGTTTATTTGATGTGCGCAAACTTAGCCAATTATTGGCTACTCAAGGCTGTTGCTATCAGCCCCGTGTCTGTTTGGTTGCTGCGTGTTACTGCATGTTTCCTACTGGTCTGGCTGCCGGCTAGCAGGCCAGCCGCATTATAGGACGTTTACTATTAACAGAGCACTCAGCAGAACGTGTAATTAATTTGAAATATGTTTTATTGGACCAACAGATGTTATCTTCTCAGTGTGTTAAAACGTTTACAATGGTTTTTAGTAACGTGTAAGTTTATATATTAAAAAATAATAAAGATGGCTTCAAACCGGTAGAAAGAAAATGTTATGCATTGCTCACTTGATCGTGAACGGCCTCTACTCTGGTGGTAGGTGTTTCCGCCATGTTGCTGACCAGGGAAGCCATTTCGCTGTCGTGTGTGTCTGAGTTTGCCGTCCTACCGGCTATTCCACTTCTGTATTTCTAAATATTGTGTGACTTCGTTCCCGTGCCTTACTTACACACCTGCAGTTCTGATTCGTGGTCAACGATTGGATGTTTTAACTCCAAGCGTCTTGGTGTTCTACTCGCGAATCACAGACGTGTGGTGTCGCAGCTACCTTCTTCTGATTGGCACAGTCATATGAAAGATCTGTGTAAATACACACAACTAATGACCGTGAAGTAGAACTTCAGATGTCCACGTAAGGAATTGAAACAAAAGGGTACAATACTATTTTCGCGGAAACTTCCGGCAGCTAAATATCGATAAACTACTAGAACTAAAAGAATATGCAAATATAAATAAAATAACTTGTAAATAATGCACTGCGGATGCAGCATTTAGCAAAATATTAATCATGTAAAAATATGGATTCCCGCCATCTTAACACCATGGTTACCCTTGCAGGCGTTCATCAAATCCAAGTTCGTGGTTTGATGATTTAAACTCTGACTCGTCTTGGGGGATCTGCCGACGAACCATAGACGTGTAGTGTCCGAGTAAACTTTATTCCAATTGGTGCAGTCGAATGTGATACGTATCCTCACAAATGCGTGCTGTCAGTAAACACAGAAGCATGACTGCAAATGTACTGTACACTTACGAAATGCTGTATAAAAATAAGAGAAGGGGGTGGATATCCCCTCTCAAGAACTTGACCTTACTTCATAACTTCAAAATTGCTTGTAACATATCTTTACACTCAACAGCAAAATTATGTGATATACTAAATGATTCACATTTAATTTTAATAGATATTATTTGATCTTTGAAAGAACGGTGCAATGGGAGTGCATGACTGGATTTAGTTTCTTGGACATACTACATTGCGATAGAGATGACTGTCAAATAAAACTAAACAAATAATAGAAAAACATAAATAAGCAGAGTATGGTTTAGTCAACGGGAGATGTAATATTGTTAAAAAAAGTAATAAAGATACTCAAATATATAAAAAACATTAGGTAAGTTAAGAGTTTTTTAAACATGCAAACAGGTGTCATTCTATAGCTTAATGCAAATACTTTCACACTAAATTATTTCATTCGTGTCGTTTGAATAGTTTTACTTTGGATAAGAAGCGAAAATATTCAAATCGCTACTTTGACGAAAACTATCATGAATTAGTTGAAAAGATTTCTACAGCAGTTTGCTTCAGTGCCTTGTGTACACATCTGTAGCTCTGCTTCATGATCAGTGATTGGTTGAATTTAACTCTCGCGTATCTTAACGTTTTACTGAAAAACAAAGACGTGTGTTATTCGCAGATACCTTATAGGTAGAGGAACGATTATTTCGCGTGTAGATTCTAGGTCAGGTTGAATGTCAATACTGTGTACTTCACTCCTCCTTCTGTGATTTGACGAGAGTTTAACACACATTAGACAACTGCAAACCAGTTATAAATTAGGAAACAAGTCGTGGAGATATCACTTGCTATATGTTTGTACTGTTAGAAGCCAATGGATACTCGGCTTCAGCCGGTACACTCATATAACTGAGAAGCCTAGGCTGTTGCCAGATGAATACGCGAAATATCCGTGTCCCTACTTATTATGACTGGTTAGGGTAAAACGAGAAACGTCTTTACTAGAGACCACGGCCGTAGAAGAACAGGTCTGGAAACTTGACCCCCTTGTTGTTTGGCTGTAGTTCACCAAGTTACCGAGAATGTCATGCGTTTTTGGCGCTGCAGTTAGGGCGGTCGGCTCAAACTCCGCCCACTTCCTTTCCACTAAGATAAACAATGTATCAAAACGTATTTTTATCAATTGATGAAATACTTTCTTCGCTCACAAATTTAAGAAAAGGCTCCAGTAATCTTTATTTACTTTAAAAATTTAACAATGGAAAAAAGTGGGCAGAGTTTGAGTCCGACCACTCGAATTACAGCGCCAAAAAGTACGACATTCTCGGTAACTTGACGAACTACAGCCAAACAACAAAGGGGTCAAGCAAAATACTTTGGTAGATAGGCGAGTGTCCAGACCTGGTCTTCTACGACCGTGCTAGAGACATGCAAATTTCGCGTTATTTTCTGACAGCTGACTAGACTCCAAGTGACTATAGGCTCGTTCGACGTCTCCCGTTGGTCGACATTATCGTGACTTGCCGCGGAGAGTGCTTACACGGTAGAGAGGCCAATCTCTGTAAAGACATAACACACGTAAATGACAACACACAACAGTTCATGGCCAGTTGAACCACGGATTATGCTCTGTTATGTATAGGAAAGTAAAGTTTAGACTACTACTAAATAATAACTCTAATTTTGCACGTCTGTAGTCTTTACACTGGCACTATCTCAATAATAAAGCAGGAGAACTGCACTCTAAAAAAATAGTTTGTAAATTTACCAGACGTAAGAAAGTAGGTATGGTAGAATAATTTCCCAGACATCCATGGTAGCACTCCCAAACCTTTTTATAAAACATTCAAATGTATACTAAAGTTACCAGACTTGTATTGTAACAACTGTAAAAGTTTGCATATTTACAAGACGAAGTATGGTAACTGTACCATACTGCGTCTGGGATAATAACTTCCTAAACATTCAAGAAAGTTTTTTTTTTACAGTGAAGAGGTATAACCAAGACTTTGAAACAAATTGGTGCAAAAATATTTTCGCGAAAATCATGGGGCCCCTAGTTATTGTTAAGAGTCCCGGAAATCTCGCGCATTCAACTGAGGAGAGGTTAGATTTCAAAGTCATGTATATGGTGGGAAGATATCCAATTGAGTCATTGTTAATTAAACGTGACCTTGAGGATATGCATAAAACACTAATGGACTCTTGCGCTACATCGTTAGATGCTCCACTGCTCACTCACTGGAGCAACAGCCGATGTACAAATAGCTGAGGACAGAGTGTACACAGGACTGTGGAGTTCAGCCTGATGGTCGTTGAACCCGCGAAATATCCGGGTCTCTAGTGTTATTGTTAGAGACATGCAAAATTCGCGTTATCATTTGGTAGCAGACTAAACTTCACTTTCCCATACATTACAGAGCATAACCTGCGATTCAATTCGCCACGAACTTTTATGTGTTGTCATTTACGTGTATTACGTCTTTACAGAGATTGGCCTCTCTACCGTGTAAGCATTCTCCACGGCAAGTCACGACAATATCGGCCAGCGGGAGACGCCGAACGAGCCTATAGTCACTTGGAGTCTAGTCAGCTGTCAGAAAATAACGCGAATTTTGCATGTCTCTAGTTATTGTTTTACGCAAGTGTACTATTTGTTGACAGTCGTCAATTAAGAATTTTAGTAACTGTGACCCAATAGCGTCAGTAATCAACGACAAAAAAAGGTTAAAACAGAACGTATTTGCAAATGAAGTCGCTACATGTGGTTATATGTCAAAGCCTGTAAGAATATAGAGGGTTAAGGATATAAGGAATAAAAGAAATATATGAAACGTTTTATTCCATTGTTACGTATTTTACTAAATGCGATGCCCAAATTTGTTTAAATTAAATGCAATGTTAGTTTCGAGCTTCTTGCTTCGATTTTTCAAACACTTTGCGTTTAACTAACGCTCGATGTGGTTTCGGTTAAGGGGCCTCCCTAGACAGGTTGAGTTTGTGTGTGTGAGGTAGGTGTGGTAAGAGTGTGATGCATTGTCGCCACTCCACGCAAGCCACTTAGCTGGCGTGCAGTGCTTTACTGTTATAGTTTTAATATTGGACTTTAAGCGGCGACCACAGTATTTTATTTGTGGGCAGCATAGTTCAAAGTCCAGCGCTTGCTTCTATAGTTGTGTTTTTCGAATCCTGTTGTTATTGTCCCAGATACAGCAGTCTGGAAAAGCCATTTTTTGCCATTTTGAGGAGCACAAAAACGATGTTGCTAATAAACGTGCCGAATTCCTAAAACTACAGCGACGTAGTTTGAAGTGTGTGTTCTTTTCGTAGATATAAACATTTTATGAACGTTAAATAGTTTTGCCAAAAAAAAAAAAAAAGAATAGTCGTAACTCGCTTCAACGCGATTGAGGCGCAGGTTAGGAGGCCCCTTAGTGTACTGCACCAACTGGGCAGTTTAGTCTGTTAAGAGAATCTCACGCTGCTCTCTAGTAAGTTGATCAGGATTATATTGAGAAGACGCTCCCATGAATTATTGGAAGAACGAGTGATTTTTGATGAAAGAGTTTTTCAACAATTTGTTACAATGGCTTATGTGCACATCTGCGGCTCTTATTTATGATCAGTGATGGATGTTTTAAACAATCAGCGTCTCGTGATTCTTCCAGCAAATCACAGACGATTCGTGTCGCAGTAATCTTGTTGTTGGGCATAGTCAAATGAGTGACGTCCCTACACTAATACGTTCTGCCCGTAGCAATGAAGCAAAGTGGAGTGAGTGAAGAGATTTTGGTCAGCAGTTGACATCTAGTGTTGATGAGGAGTTACACGAGGTGAGTATGGAGCAGCGCCGGAATAAAGAGGCGCGGGAAACGGGCGAACACCGAGGAAACCCGCCGACCTGCGGCATAGTCCGACACGATTCCCACATGCGAAATTCCGGGGACTGACGACGCCGGGAATCGAACTAGGATCGCCTTGGTGGGAGGCGAGTGCTCTAGCCGCACACCAATTCCCAATTCCATGGAGCAGAGCTGCTGATGTGCACGTTGGGAATTGACACAAAATGCTGCAAAATTCATTTCACCAAAATTCACTGGACGTAATTATTGGACGCTTGAAAACTATGCTCGAGTTCTTGATTGCACGTCTCGAGCAGACATATTGTCATACCTACCCTAACTTTGTGACTTATTATACAGATACGCCACGAACAAGGCCGCGGATTGGTCCGCTCCGCCGCTGTCTCCCGGGCGCTCAGGGCCGCGAAGATGATGAGATCCCATCCAGCAAGCCGGTGCTCGATTGTTCGCTTTTGTCAAGCCTCGCGAGCCGGGGGAGGCGAGGCGGTCGTAAATTGATAGTAATGACGCGTGCACAATCTGGCACCAGTGCTTTTCCTCGTACAGACCCGGTCAAGAGTAACTTGCGTGCCTCGGGCTGTACATGTACTGCAGTATTAGTGGTCGTTCATTAGTTTGGTTCATTGATTGATACGTTCATTTATTTTTTCCAACGATGAAGTACAGACACTGTACGTAAAAATTGGCATCGCGAATGAATAGTTTTATTTTCTTGGATCTTCTTATTTCCAGTAGGCCAGCGAGATTTGAAGAATACAGAGAGAAAATGCCCACAAAACCATCTGATCTGACTCAACTAATAATGACACATCCGTACTTATAAACTTAACGAACGATTGATAACAACTATTGAAACACATGGAGCCTCCGAACAAAAAATTCAACATTCTAGGAGCCAAATAACAAACAAAAAAATATAATAAATGTAAACAACTTTGGTGTCTTCTTCTGGAGATTAATGTAAAATAAAGAACAAGAAATAATAATCCAACCAGATACCTAAAAAAAAGTGACAAAATCCTCAAAACATTTAGCATTCACTCACTCATGAGTAGGGACTGGAAAATTTCGTGAATTCAATTACCTGTAGGCTAGAATCCATTGTAATATACATACTCAAGCCCCAACTATTTGTCCACTAGCTGCTACATGAACGAATAGACGGGCATTGAGTATGTATTATAGCCTACAGGTTATTGAATTCGCGAAATTTTACAGTCCCTACTCACGAGTAAATATAAAAATAAAGTGCAATGGTAGCGACGAGTAAACAAATTAGCATACGGACAATTAGCTAAACAAGAATCTCGACTACTGAGATATATATGAGCAAAATATGCCAGTAAATAAATAATGCTGGTGTGGCTTGGCTGAATGTCCATTATAAATACATCATATACGCCCTGTAGATAATTTGTAACTATTGGTACCAAAAGGAGCTATCTTCACTGTGCTATAATGTACAGTAGAAGTCACCCACACTATCTGGATGTGTTTAGTGTTACATAATCAACTAAATTGTTATGTATGTGCGTATCCAAGGAAACCAAACATATGATTAATGGTTTATGGAGTAGTACAGTTCATTGGTGTCAATATCTCAATTTCGGTAATAAATGGATGTTGCTTCTTTTGATACCAATAGCCTCATTTAGTCTATAATATTCTCGCAAGAAAACATGTATCGAATCCCGATCTACCTGTGGCGTTTACGAAAAGTAACGAGGTTAAATTTCGTCTCGTGTCGTTAAAAGAGCAAACAGAAAAAATTCTTGCGTGAGTTTCGTCACAGGCTGGCTATAACCTCTGGTGATCGAGCAGCATTGTCATGATCGAGAAAACGCAACTAACTCTAGCAGTACTCTTTATATACGACTTTGTGTTGTGGTGAAGCTGGCTGTTCGCTGGTAAGGTAAAAGGGTTTTACGTCTGGTCGACAGCAAAGTCATTAGATAGAGACAGTGACACTCAATTATACACGATGACAGGAACAGGAGAAGAATCGGCCATGACCTTTGTTAAAGAACCGTCTCAGGATTCACTTGAAGCGATGTCGAGATACCACGGAGAAACGAAATCTGGATGACAGGAGTCGGGAATCAAACCCGGGTCATCCCGATTGCATGTCCAACATGTTGTGATATAGTCTGTTAACATTAAACTGAGCACTCCCCAACATGCATAATATCCAAAAATTGGATTTTATTGGGGCCAAATATGTTGAGTTTAGAGTGATGAAACGTTTGCACTGTTTATTTTTTTAGCTACAGTGAAGTTTTCAGATCCAGAAAATTAAAGATGATTACAGAATGGCTGAAAGAAAAATTTAATAAGTGCTTACTTTATCGTGAACAGTCTATACCACTTCACTCGGCCATAACTTGGAGATCACTGAGTCAATAATGTACCCAAAAGTAAACGAGGGTCGAATTCCGTTCCACCCGAGACGTTTACGAAAATTCACGAAGTTAGTCTGAGTAGAGTGAAACATCATATCGTGTCGCTCCAAAAGTTAACTTAGTGAAGTTTTCTTGCGTCAAAAAAGTGAACCAAGTTAATTTCTCACATCGGTTTGGTCACAACCTCGCTAAGCTCTGGTGATAGATAACGTAACTTACGCTAGCAGGAGGTTACTTTTGTAAACGTTTTTGGACTGGGGTAAACTGGCTGTTCGCTTTTTAAGGTAAGTCGGCTTTACGTTTCTTTGACAGCGAGGTCACTAGAGATGGCGAAACACAAGTTGGCTCAGGGACAGCAACTAGGAGAGGAATAGGCTATGTCCTTTGTTAAAGAACATTCCCAGCGTTCGCCTACAGTGATTTTGGGGAAATACGGAGAACCGAAACAAATATTGCCGGAGCCAAGAATCAAAACCCTGTCCTTCGAATGCGGGTCCATCAATTGCTCACTGGACTAGCAACCAGCACAGGCAGCTGATACTCCAGGATTCATAACAGTCTACAGGTCTTTGAACTCCTGAATATTTCCCGTTCATAAGTATTTCTCACTTCGTTTGTGCGTTTTAAAACAGAAATGACAGAAAGAGGCAGAAGGGAAAGGTCGAAAATTAAACATTCTGCCAACTATCTATAATTTTCATAAAACATTTCTGTAATTCGAATTTACTGTTTTTTTTTTTTTTTTTTTTTTTTTTTTTTTTTTTTTTTTTTTTTTTTTTTTTTTTTTTTTTTTTTTTTTTTTTTACGATTTTCTACCTTGTCCAAATGCAGTAATTAGAATTATTCGTTGCTGCAAATACACTTACGAAAAATAAGCAAAAATAGCGAGAGATTTTATTAAGTGCTGGTGAGGTGCGACACGGGGTGAGCATGGAGCAGCGCCAGAATGAGGGGGCAGGGTAAACGGGAGATATACGAGAAAACCCGCCGACCAACGGCATCGTCCGGCACGATTCCGGGGCCCGACCCCACCGGGAATCGAACACGGACCCTCTTGGTGGGAGGCGAATGGCCTCACCATTCGGCCCACACGAAACGTTCGTGATATGTGGAAGATTATTGGATAAATTTTACCGGTAATGTCCGTAACTTTACGGAAAATATTTATCTAAACAGACGTGTGATTTTTATTATGAAGTTCACGTATTCTATGATGGAATAAGATAAGTAGGAATTGGTGGAGTAAATCGGGAGTAAGAAGAAGAATTAATTGATCAAGCAGAATTTGCCCTTAACAAAAAAAAAAAAAAAAAATCGTAAATTTTTAAAATTCCATTCTTGAAACCAGGATATTGTTTCTGTAGACATATGTTAGGAATGTGGCTTGTTAGGCCGGGTTTATAAACTACGCAACAACGCAAGAACGCTAGAAACGCAACGCAACAAATATTTCAGTCGTTTATAAACATCGCAAGCCACACGAAGTAACCAACACTACCACTCAAAATTTTGGAGAGGCAACAGAACATTTCTCTTTGTATTTTTCCTTTACGAATATGTTTTGTCACTCATCTTTGTTTTCTAGATATTCTGTTGTTTCGGTATTTTTAAATAGAAACCAAATAAATACTAGCAATGTGTATTTGAAGACGCATTCTTAGCAAAAATTAAATGTAACGAAATGGCGGAATCACAGCCTTCTGAAAGACTAGTTTCAAATGTTTTCAGCGTTGAAGGCGGTGAAACGCAAGAAGTTGAAAGTTGATGAACTCTTGCGTTACAGTCTTGCGTACTTGCGTTTCTTGCGTATTTTATAAACGGGTACATCGATTTCGTATGTTCAATTATTTGCGTCTTGCGTAGTTTATACAGCCGGGCTAACGGCTGTGAAACCTGGAGGGTAGGTACACTGAGGAAGAGGAGGTAAGGTAAGTGGACTTTACGCCTCGTCGACAGCGAGATGATTAGAGACAGCGACACACAACTTGGTACAATGACAGCAGCTGGGAGAGAAGTGAGCCATGGCCTATGTAAATGGAACATCCCAGCATTCGAGTGCAGTTATTTCGGGAAACCATGGCAAACCGAAATCAAGATGGCCGGAGCTGGGGATGGAACCCGGGTCCTTCCCTAATGGGAGTCCAAGGTGTTACCGATACGCCACCTCGCTCGGTCCGAGGAAGAGAAGAATTTACATTCTTTTGAGATGTGATGCTTCAGACGCATACTCAAAATAAAAAAGACCGACCAGGCTATAGATCACGAGGCCCTGAAATGTGTGGGCAAGAAGAGAAGCTTGCGGAAATCAGTTTTTAATAGCCGAGTATAAATTACAGGCCACCATCTAATAAGATATGAAGGATTTCTAAATACAGTCATTAAGGCTGTCTGGCTCGACAAGGGCATTGCGTCAAACTAGCTTAATATTTGTATATTTTCTTGGATGGTCGTTAGACACCTCTTCCACTGTGAGTCCAATGGCAAGCAAGGGGACACATGATACGTGCGAAGATTGCGCTGATAACCCGTTCCTTCCTCGAACTACGAAGTGGAGGCGTAGTGCCGACACGACAGTCTGGCCAACAAACGCAAAATTTTAGTATATAAGAAAAGAGCGTATGTGCGAGTGAATAAGTTATTTAGTAAACTATATTCAACGACCTAAGCTAGTGCAGCAGCAGCATGCATAACAAGACAACTCGCACAGTTTGAAGCAAATGCTAAACAGCTGTACTTATCTGTAAACAACTCACAGCTTTTCTTGCTTTTATTAAAACGTCATCGAAATGATACAACCAACAGATAGTGTAAAACAAAACAAAATAAATATGTAAAAAGTATTTAATATTGAGCATTCACCTTTGCAGTAGTATTGAAAAACGTATCAGCTTTTTTTATGGCAAATTATAGCTTGCGAGTAGTAAAACACAAATTTCTAAGTGTATTTTGCTCTGTGCCTGTTCAAGACTTACTTCTCACTTATTTGCTCTGAAAATTTTACAGTCGCAAGGCTGGTTTTATGCCGTACAAATAATGTGTACTTTCTTTATGTGAGGTGATTAAGTATTTTCATAATAAACTTGTCGCTGTATCGTTTGTTTACATGATTTAAAGGTTAACTAAAGTAACAGAGAAGTGCTTAATTAGAAATATCTTTTAAAGTGTTAAACAGTTAAGTTCCTTTTAATGCCATGCTAGGGAGTTTTACAGTGCTAATGAGGCCGTGTTCTGGAAGGTTGGGGTTGTGTCCTAAGTGCTTACCAAAATGAACTCTAGACTATCAAGAAAAATTTTACATTTTTAATTGTGAAATTAACAGTTTCATGCATTTACAAGGACGGCAGTGTATTTTCGGTTTCCATAATTAGGATTTGGATGAGTTAAGGACTCTTATGCTAGCTATTATTCTAATGATTTTCTTCTACTGTCCATACCGTGTAAGAATTCCATTATTTGACAGATCATAAAAAAGTAGGACAATGTAAACAAAAACATTATGTATCCTTCCACCACCGTGTGCTTTCCAGCTGACAACCGAAACATGTCAACAGTTAAGGTATATTATGATTGCAATAACACCCAAAGTGTGTTGTGATTTTCTTTGGATTTTTTTTTAGATCTCAGACAAATAATTTATTTCCAATACTATCTTCACATTAATCTTACTACTGTTAGGTGGGCAATGTTGATGGAATTATTTCATATTACAGCAATGGATAACCTACTACAATTATTTAAGATTTAACACTTTTTGTATATTTTCCTAGGTACGATCAAAATTTTAACATTTAATGACGTTACCAAAATAAACAAACATGTATGGGCAACTTATGTTTTCTACTTGACATATAAAAATATTAAATAATAGTAGCTTATTTGGTTGCAACAAAACTGAAGTTGTAAGAGCTTATGACAGTGCAAGCAAACATATTTACACTGAAATAATAAATATAATAATTCATGCAATCATTATTACAATTATTTGTCGTGTTGCCTTCAATTTGGTTCTACACTATCAGATAATAAAGCCGTATAGGTCTAGTTTAAGTTTCCATTTGTAGACTATTAAACAAACTTACCTTTTGTTGTAGGGCCTGTCTTCGAAATATCAGTGTTATTATAGTCATGTGACTATACACTATATAGCCAAAATTTGAGCTCCCATAACCTAAACGGAAATAATATACAAATAAAAAGCGTAAGTATTAAACAAACATGGGTAGGCCTAATTGCCCAGATCAGCTTTAAATAATTTTGTTGATTAACACATATCATTAAACAGGTACACTTTAACGACCGGGAAATATACAGGCGTACGTCTTCTGGCCGTTTATTTTGGTAACATGTTGGCCTAAATTTTGCAGCTGACATGCACAAAATCTCACGTGAACTTTATAATAACCACTTACTTGATTTAAAAAAACATAGATTTTTTTTCTTACAAAAAGAATTTATTGAGTTGGCGACTTGAAAAAAGCATGTTTACATATAGGACTACAACATGAACCGTAAGTATTCACCAACAAAATCTGTTAAAATAAAAGTTGGGTATATTTTTTTTTAAATTTTATATATCACTTTTCTCTGGATGGATTACCTACTATTTAGCGAGACTTTTTGTAGACATGCTAACTGAAGTTACTGTCTTTCGAATCACGTCTTAATACCCCGTTGTTGTTGGCGATTACACGTCGCGTATTTTAATCCCTGCATTGCAATATGTTACAATTACATACATGCGCAAAATATTAAAATAACACCGTACAAGAATCTCAAACGTACCGAACACACGAGAAGCTCAAACACTCGCAACGCAAATGGCAGCTCTTTGATTTGGTTGCCGGACGTCATATCTCAGTGGCGATTACAGGCTGGGTTTTATAATCCCTGCATTACAATATATTAAATATATGCACAGAATAATACAGTACCACGTTAAATGAATTTCAAACACACGCGAATGCGGTT
Organism: Medauroidea extradentata; assembly: GCA_003012365.1. Lineage (NCBI taxonomy): Eukaryota > Metazoa > Arthropoda > Insecta > Phasmatodea > Phasmatidae > Medauroidea > Medauroidea extradentata. Next base: position 16,495 of record PNEQ01084028.1, on the reverse strand, counting down.
ACTTTTCACACTCGCAAATGGCCGTGCTTTGTTTTGGTTTCAGGTCAACTGATAACGATGCGGTTGTTTGTAAATTAGTTATAAAATTACGCGATTTGAATACACTGTAAAAAAAATTAGGTAAATTACTCTACATGTAATGGAAGCTAATTACCTCTACAAGTGAGGGAAAATTACTCAACACGTGTCATGGAAAGTTACTCAACTGGTAATGTAATGTTTCATTACATATTGTCGCAAGCCTTCTAGGACAATTTGACATAACGCGCGATCGAAACTTCCGAGTGGTTTGTGTGGCGAATACACTACCTTGCGGAAATTTCCACACATATTCGGAAATCAGATTTCCCTCTCAAGGTTGGGGAATATTACCATACATATGATGAGTAATATTACTAACTTTTTTTACAGTGTTGAATAAAATAGGTAACTGACTAATGCTGGATACGAAGCCATTTTATTATATTACGTTTCCTCCGAAATACTTACTTATTTTTCATGTATAATGTACACTACTTTCAACGTCGGCGATGGAAGTTAACCGATTTGTTGATCAGGGCTGCCACTACTGCTTCATCAGGTCATACGGTCACGTCCTGTTGTTTTAAATGGTTGCCACGTGTCTGGCGCGTGTTAAAAATATTGGTAGCATCGGCTGTCAAAATACGAAATTCTTACATGTAAAGGACTTTCTTACTGGTGTATTGAAGAATGAATATATCAACACCGAGCAGTTTCATTATTTGTATTGTATTACTTGTACGCAATTTTCTATATATGTATCCTCAAAACGTAGAACGTTCTAAACGTAAGCTTGTAATGAACCAATTGAAACAAGGGAACAGGCTTGCTAGTCTATCAGCTGAATGACTAAATGGCTTCAATCATGCGGTAAAGACGAGTGAGGTATCATTTTATTCAGTATTTCCTGTAGAATACGAATATGCTAATCCAGAAATCGAAATCGGTGGCTTTCATATAGTCTTTTAAATAAAAGTAACAACATTGAAATTTCGTTTTATGCGTTATAATATTCGTAACCTACACAAAAACAGAATTGAATAAAATAACTCCTCACTCGTCTTTACCGTAGGACTCATGGCATTTTCGTGAGAATCTGGCTCTAGCTGATAGATCGGACGCTGCAGATAATCCCTGTCAGTTTTGGTAACATGAGTTGCCACTTCTTGTCCTCTCATAACTGCTCCGCGTTCACTCAAGGTATTGGGGATAGAAGCAACATATCTCCACAAGCAGAGGTCCTGTTTTCGTCGGGTAAAAAATTGAAATTATTTAGTTTTAATAACTGTTTTTACAGGATAATAGTAATTCCAGAAATGTTCAGATTGCAACATGCTATACAGCATGGTAAGGAACAAGTCTAAGACATGGTTTTATGTGTTATTAATGCTGCATTACTCTACTACAATTAACTGAATCACTTAAAAAAAGGCTTATTTTCCAGATTTTTCTCTTAACAAAGTTAAAAGATTTTTATATACGTCAAATGTCTTAGACAATTATTCGACTTTACGACACCTACTTCCGAAAACGGTATATTTTAACTTCATTCGTTTCCTCAATAATGTTCAATAACGGTACATATGTTTCTCGCTGTTTAGCATACCATACCGAGCACCCTTAAGAGGTATGTTGACGGAAAGAGACACAGAGGAAGAGCGCGGTTAAGATAAATGAAACAACTTATGAACGACATGCGGTCGGTGTGGGACCTACAAAGAAACGAAGAGGAAAGTGGGAAGACGCGAAGAGTGGAGACCTGCTGCCAACCTAACTGATGAAAACTACAAAAGAAGATGTATTCGATAACAAGAATTTGAAATATTTTTTTTTGTTGATGCTTATCGATATTTTTATTTTATGTTTGTATTTTACAAGGAAGCTTGTATAACTCATTTTAATTGTCATTATCAATCCTTTAATATAACTGTCAGTAAATTGGTTTTGTGTGTCTTTAGCTCAAATTACGATTATAAATTTCTTGAGTTAGATAAATATAGCTCCAAATACGGTTATACATTTCTTAAGTTATATTAACGTTTGGTAAGCATAGATAGCCACGCACTCTTTTAACTCTTTAAAACACACATATACGCATTAGTTGAAAGGTAACTAATCCTTACGGAAGCCACTTACTGCGCGCTAAAAAGTGTTGCAGCGTGACGTAAATACGTTTAAAACACAACACTATTCTACATGTACCCATTGTGCAAATACACGAAAAAGTAACACACTTCGTGTAAGGATGGAATGTCATTAATAAGACACCATGCTCGTTAAAATACTGTTTATAAGACGTCCAACATAGCTAAAAACGGACTTTCTAGACTGCCGTACTTCAAAATGTGCTAACAGGATGTGTGCGTAACTCAAATAGAAATGTGCATTGCATTTTTCTATAGACTTTCCACCAATAAAATTTTATGGTAAGTCACATAGTAAAAATTTAATGGATCGATGGTAATCTGGCACGCGAGTTCAGCGCTTGGCTCGTTGTGGTGTGGCATTTTATGCGCGTTTCAAGGTCACCCTTATAGCTCCGCCGCCTCTAGGTAGGCAGCTCCTTCAAAGTCACGTCGAGAGCTAGGTTATTAAAGACGTTAAGGAAACGGAGAAGAAGCCTGTAGTTAGGTACCTTCCTAGTATTTGCGTGGAATTATTTTATATGACCATGGATAACAGAAATCATAGTGGCCGGACCGGGAGTCGAATCCGGTTCGTTACGAAGGAGAGTACATTGATTCATAGGGTGTGTGGTAGATAAATAAACGCTGAAAATTCCAATTGAAATCCACACGTTTTTGAAAGACAATAAGAGAAAATTACGAAGCAAAACCTTAGATATTAATGTCTCCCAACTTTATGATCAAACAGTTACCCAGTTAGCGCCGCAATTAAGGGTGAGAAGTTACTTGTGAGTATATTTTCCGCCTACGGAAAAAAATAGCGTAGCCAGTTTTCCCGTGATGGCATTTCAAAGTCAAAATTTGCATGTTGTTACTTCATACAAATCTGAAAATCTAGTAAACATAAGGAAATAAAACAATTCAATCAGTAACTACATGTACCGAGCTACTGCTTGAGATATGCAAAATCCCATTACAAAAATTTTTGGTTATTAAAAAAAAAAATTACAAGATTTTCAAATTATTTGTTATTCTTAGCAATTTTATAATACAAAATCATTTTATAACGGGTTAATAAATGCTTCAAATCGTAGACTGTCACGTGTAGTTTTGATGTGTTTTTTTAAATTTCATTACGTTTATTGGTTTTCAAGTTTTATATCAAGTAAAAATATGCAAATTTTTACCTTGAAATGCCACAATGGGAAAAATAGCTGAGCTAAATTTTTTTCGTAAGAGGAAAATGTACTCTCATCTTATGTCTACAAAACTTACCCTACTTTATACAAATATAAAATTATAATTTTTTCCCACTTGAACGCCATTAAATGTACGCGATTCCGGAGTCAGAGATTGTACTTCAGAAATACGTTAATCGAGAAATTTTTTTAGCCCTGATAGTTGATATAAATAATTGTCTAGAAATGTTGTTTTTCGATTTTCGAAAATTGCCTACAGTTTTAAACTGATGTTTTTAACACTGAATTATGCACCATGCTGTCAGAAAGACGATATCACCAACTTTCCTTCTTGAAAAGCGGAATAGACTAAAACATGCAGCTGAATGTCTTGTATATAATTTTGGTAAGACGAGTATTCCATCTCGTATAAATAAGTATACTTTCCTCAAGAAATAATCAGTCTCCGTTGCCGACAGAACATGAAGCAGTCCTTAGTAAGAACGCTTGTTAATTTCCCGCACATTCGATGTTAGTGTCGATAAAATATTTGTGTATTAAGAGCACCAAGCTCTTGAAATGCGTTGCAGTGTGATCGTAAACGTGTTTTTTTTTCTACGGAACTATTCCACGTGTGCACATTGTATCAATGTCCGAAAAGAGTTCATACTTCGGACAAGGTAAGAGCCCGTGTACCTATTTTGATGACTTTTTCTTAATTCCTTCCTAGTTAAAATTTGGCAAGATTTAATTGAAAGTGTTTCAGTAGGGACGTAGCTAATTACTTTACTTTCAATTGTGTTGCAAAGTTTAGTCGGGAAGAGGAAGATATATAAGCTAGAGATGAAAGGTAACAGAGTTTATTAGTTGTAGAAGAAACAAGGACATACAACATTAATATAGAATACGAGGCGAGTGGAAGGGTTAGGATAAGGGGAGACAGTAGATAGGTAAAGGATCGCTCTTCTTCCCTAAACCAACAGAAGACTCACCACTCGTACCGCCGCTGAAGGTTGAAAAGAAGTCCTTCGCCGTAGACATGGGAAAGTTAACCAAAAATCTAACTGATAGAATGTCGAAGTTAACTCCTTTACAAATTAACTGATTTAAGTCAAAGCTAAACTTTAAAAATATTAACTGATGAAAGTTAAAGTTAAAAGAAAATTAACTGATTAAAGTTAAAAGTTAGTGTGTCCTAAAATATTTGTATGGAGAAAAATAAAACGTTGCACACGCATGACCACATTACCAAAAAATTCTTTATTTTAACACCTTGAAAACCATAAAAATAATTGCTATTTCTTTCAGTCTCTGAAAAAAGAAATAAATTCCCGGCCACTGTGATACAGTAAAAGTTAGAAATAATATTCATTTAAATAACAAGTTAAAGTAATGTTTACAAACTCTATGCGCTGCACCAGACCAACAACGTAAATCGCGCACCATTTTCTAAAATGAGATTTTTATAGTGTGCTGAACCAAGACATTACATTATAAAAAAATGTGCCGGGAATTAGAAGGTGACGGCTAGATATAACGAGATGTGTTGTATAAATATTACGATTCAGTAGATTTTTTAAAACGCAATTGCCAGCAAAGTGTGTGATAAATTTTAGTTAGCGCTTAACATGTAGGTATTTAGCGCTGAAACTTTAGTTCAATGCTTTGCAAGACCACTGGTGAAAAAAAAATAATGTTGTTCGATGATTGAACTGTGTTAACGATCTAAACATACTGATGTCCTCATTCGAATTTTCTATGGCGGAGGCGGGCGTGTTTGACAGGGTGGTTCAATGCCTTGTCGGACGAGCGCGTGCGTGTGTGGAAGCAATATATGTCATTTTGAATATTTACTGTAAGTTTCTGAGTTTATGACAGTTTCACAGATTCTTAACGTGAATGTTGGAAATTACATCTTCTTGTTCTTCACACACATGCTTACGTCGGATCATGCACTTTCGCACCCAATCAAGTACTCCCACATCCGCCATAAACGATACAAATGAGGGCGTCAGTATACGTGTATTCATAACATAATTCAGACCTCTAACAACTTTAATTGTACCACCGGTTACCTTGCCTTTCATTAATAACCGAAAACTAAGGATTTTATGACCTACGTTTACATGGACTTTATTTCTTCTTTTAGTAAAAGGAAACCCACACTCCAAGTTTGTAAAAGGAATTCAGAAAAAAAGCTCACACACACACACACAGATTGAGTATGAAAAGCACATATAAACTCCAACAGGTGAACCCTTGTGAAAAATAAAGACGAACATTCGATGGTGAAGAATGAAAACCTTCTATATCAATTTTTTTATTTCACAGGAAAGAGAAAAAAAACCAGTTTATTTAGTATGGAGCACATTCACAGCTGTAATCTTGATATAACATATGTAGTTAAAATTTTATTTATTATGTTCACTATGACAAACATACTTCGTCAAATTTTCCGTGCAGTAACATTAAAAAAGCTGAAAATTGACATACAAGGTTTCCATTATTCACCATCGATATATGACACTTTGTACGTACCAGTAATACTAAGGGTGTAGGCCGCCTTCGAAAATCCAATTTTAAAGTTTTAATTTCCCCACGAACCGAACACTGATCGAAGTAAACTTACCAAAATCAGAATATGATTTCATGACGATAAGGGTGACAAAACAACAGCAGACACCAATTGATACCTTCAACCCTAACGAAAGTAAAATGTGTGGCCATAATTCAATTGCTGACAACTTTTTTAGCGTCTGGATAGTCTGACATTTAAAAGTGAACTGTTTGGTAAAATGATTTAGTTACCAAAACAGGACCTCTTGTAGCGACTGTCAAGGACGCATAGTTTTCGTGCAAAACGCACGTTAAGTTTGGGTGTGGTGATACAGAGCCTAACGCGTAGGCAACATTACGTACACCAGTGTGCTTTATATCGCCTCGCCGCACAGACGATGGTGGACGTACATTTAAACGGTTTGTGCAACTCTGGCACTACCGTACATTGTAGGAGAGCCGATATGGTTTTCAAGCACTATCCGATGTTGCCGATACCTGTACTGCTACTTCCTTGAGAAGGGAAAATATCATTATTTCAGGCGTAAAACCTATAAAAAAATTAATTTCGTCAAAGGAAATTCTAATTTTCTTAATTAATGTTTATTGTTTTAGTCTCAGGACTAACTTTTGAAATAAATAAAAGTTTACGAACCACATACTAGTTAGTGACTCAAACAACTAGGGCGTATAATGAAGGTCATGGTTTACTTTTTGGCATTGTTCATAAACGTTATGCAAATTTTGGTTTAAAATTGACGCCAGGAATAGATGAACAGCCACCAAAGCATTTAAATTTGTAAAGTACTCGTGACTGTGGCATTGCTAGGCGCGTTTTCTCTGCTAGAAAGTTGTGTTGAAAATTGTGCAACATGCATACACAGACGAACAATTTGGAATTTTAAGCTCTTTCACTTCGAAAGGTACCGTTAAGTTTGTGTTACTGTACGATCTCAACGATGTGCCACCTCTCGATACCAAACACTAAAAATCATGCAAACAGCTTATGGTTAGAACCACTTATTTTTACATGTGATGCATTTTTAACCGACATGTTTCAATTCCTTATGGCACAACTATATCTCTGCTTAATGGCCAGTGACTGGAACTCTCAGCGTTTCGGTGTTCAACCTGCAAATCACAGACTTGTGGTGTCGCAGTAAAACTTACTCTTATTGGCAGCGTCAAATACGTGTCGCCTCCCAAGAAAGACACTTGCCAATAACCATGAAGCAGAGCTGCGGTGCAGATGGGCACGTAAGGCAGTGAAACATGTTGGTTCAAAGTTATTATCACCAAAAATCAGTGGCTCAACTAATGGCGAAAAATTTCCTTATTTTAATTATTTTTCCAGCTTTATAATTTGTTAATTGCTGGCCAACATTAATATTTCCACTACGTTCGTATCCTAACGTAACACCTTCTACGATCTTCTTAGGCCATGACATCTTCATGTAACAACAGAAACAAAGAACACATCTACGAAACAAACAAAAGATCATAGGCCATCGAGTAAGGAAGTAATATACAGCACGTAACTAACTTTACAACCTTACGTGTTTTACGCGTTACTGTGTTATTGGTTAGACGTACAACCAACTTAAAATAAAATATTTCTGAGGTAATCTTATGTAATAATAGTTGTTTTATAACATATGAGATAAGGCTGATTGAATATTGAAATTTTCACAGTTTAAGCTATGCCACAGAGTTAAAATTCAGTAATTGCAAGTGTTGGCTTGTAGCTACATGTTTAGTAAACAATAGTACGTAACGTATCTAATTTTGTTTTAAAAATAACAACAGCCTCTTAGATACGTTATGGAAAACTATTTGAAAACAGTGATTATTTCGATAAAACAAATAGCACACTAAGCCAGCTATGGCTGAAAACGGCATCATCTGAGATTCTCAGATCCAGGCTCAGGGCAAAATATCGGATCTAATACTGGGAATTTAAACATTAATGCACACATTTTTGATACTCGCGATATTTAACGGCTTGGATTTATCGGTACTGGAACAGCGCTGATGTAAAACTGTAGTCAAATGTTAGGTTCCAAAATGCTCCTACATTACAATATCATGTAATTTACACGATTTCATGTCAGTAGTGATTCTTTGACACCTTTTCCTTACCTTCCTTATCCCTCAACCCTGTCTGGTAGATTTCCTAAATGTCAGTTACCACTGAAGCATGTGAAAACTATGATACATTAGTGTCATAAAGCAGTGCATCACTGTGTTATTAAATACACTGTAATGCATTATTGTAGCAAACATTTTTGTTATCTAATGTGCACTCATTAACTATTAAGTGACATTTAATGCTAAAACCCTACCTTGAACCAATTAATTTTAATAGTGTGTGCGTTTAATACTGGAAGAGTTAACGGCACATGTTACAAACCACACATTTGAACGTAAATCGTAATACATATTCGAGAAGATTCTGCCCCACCAATCTCCATTATTGTACACTATATTTGTGCTGACATGGACATGCAAATGTTTAGTGTAGTGCTGGTGCTTTATTGGGCAGTTTAACGAACATAATAAAACACTCATAATCTTTTACTTGCAAACTTTTTTTAAACACACAAATTCACCCAGGAACAAAGTAAAGGTTACATGAACTATTTAAGGTACGGCACATGATATTTTATTTGCAGTGAACGTCCACCATCGTCTGTGCGGCACAACGGTATAAAACACACTCATGTACGCAGAGTTGCCTACGCGCTAGGCTCTGTATCACCACGGCCAAACTTCATGCAACTATGCTTCCTAGACAGTCGCTACAAGAGGACCTTATTTATTACTAAGGTCACATTACCCAATAATTCACTTTTAAATGTCAGATTATCTTTAATCTTAAAAAAAGGTTGTCAGAAACATAAGGGTAGCCACCCGTTTTGTTTTCGTAAGGGTTGAAGATATCAACTGGTGTTTGCTGTTGATTTGTCGGCCTTATTGTCATGAAGTAATGTCCAGATTTTAGTAAGTTGATGTCGCTCAGTGTTAGGTTTGTGGGAAAATTAAAATGTTATAATTAGATTTTCAAAGGCGAATTACATCCTTAATGTTACTGTTACATACAAAGTGTCTTGCATATTTCCTGCTTTTTTCCACAAAGAATCACCTGCTAGAGTTTGTCGGTGTTTTTTAGACTCATCCTGTGTGTGTGTGTATACACACACACACAAAATATAATACTAGTATTCCACGTTATATTTGTAAAGTTATTTTTAACATGTAGAATAATTCTTATTATTGGACCTAACTGTACGTCTTAGTGTACAACGAGTTATATTTTACTGCTGCACGTTAAACGTTCGCACTCGGCTCGAAAACCTGTTATCCACAGATTGACGCTAGTAATATGCTTGCATACAGTTCCGCGCTGTGAGCTTAGGAACCTGTTTGTCTATGCTAGTGACTGTCAGTTATTAAAATGATATTACAAATGGCGCTTCGGGTGCCAATCAAGATGGCTGGACTTGTTGCTCTCGACTTGGCGGCGACGAGAAGCGACCATATTGACCGCAGCGAGACAACCAACCTTTGATAAGAAGGCGACGTGCCTAATATGCGCAGTCCGTATATAACAAGTGAGAATAGCATCCACGTCGTTATTACTTATTGATATTAGCTCCAGCATAAGGCACGTTCACGCAAGACGACTTTACATTAGCAGCCGCGCACAGCAATGATTATTATTTAATTTGTTCAAACATTGCTCTGGAAATGATTGAATTTAGATTCTTCTTTGACAGACATCTAGGCCTACATCGGAATGGAGTATGTCAAAAAAACTAAATTCAGCCATGCACTCCCATTGCACAACTCTTTCAAAGAAATTATTGAATAAATAATTAACGTTAATTAAATAGTAAATATATATATATATATATATTGGAATGCACGTAGCCTATTTTACGTGGATAAAAAAATCAAAGTTTTAACCAAGACGTAAATATTACTTAATGATGTGTGCTTAAGGTGAAGGGGACAGTGATTATGTACGAAACCAAGAACCTCGTTCGATTGTGATAAAAACTAAAAATATATATAATATTTATTTTTTAAAATTCATTATATGAATAAGTTAACCGATTGAATACTTTAGATATATCTCAGTGGGGATAACAGAAGAGAAGTAGGTAATTATTTGTTTGGAAACTAGCAAAGAGTATGACCAGATTATATCCTAACAAAAGTAATCGAACAATTCCGTATCATAAAAAACAAGACTTTACCAGCATAACTTTAAATTAGCGAAAATTTATTCAAAATGTAAAAATCTGTTACTTATATATAAATATAAAATATTATAGTAATTTATTCATGGCATGCTATCTAATAACATGGTTGACCTACGACAAATAAACTGTAAAATAAAATTTTGAATTAAGTGCCTAAATTATACGTTTATTTACATGAGTTGAGTAGTTCTTGGAATTCCTGAATAAATTTATTATTTAATGTTGTGAAATTTTTGAAACTTATATTACTTTGTAAATTTAAACATACTAAACATTTTTAGATACCTATGAATTTACTATGTAAACATTACCAAACGAATTGCAGAAAATTTGAAAATGCCTTATAATAACCTTTTAAATATTTTCATACGAATACCTGTATATTTCAATTGACGAAATTTTAGCAGTAAAGTTGAGATCATAGACTATGTAATAAAAAAAAATTGAAGGGACACTTGAATTACAGGGCGGGGAAGGAAATATAAAGCATAGCCAAAGAAGGTGAGATAAAGATAAGTGGAGGTAGGAAAATTGCTTATCATTTCAGGTCTGGAACCGCGATGAAACATCAGCGTGGTGTGAAGGTGCCTTATTGACGAAGCAGAGAGGCTGGAAGATGTCTGGACCAGGCGCCAACCCAGTTAGATAGCTGGCCCGTGTCTGCCGCCACCTAGACCACATCGCCACCACCGTGTATGGCCGTCGTTTGGGTTCTTCAGGTCGGCGCCAATATTCAACTAAGCATTCGTGCATGTCCCAATTTATCGGAAACCAAGCAATCGAACATAACTTTAAACTGGAAGTACAATAACTAAACCCTGATAAACGTAACAGTTTTTTTTTGGACATTCGCCTTTGCGGGCGGTTGTTACCGTACTGCTAAAAAACCCACAAAAAAAAAGTAAGAAAATCCAGTAAGCTATAGTTAACAGACATAATTCCTGGAAGGAATTTAGTCATATCCCAGAAGACGTCACAAGGACAAAGAACAGATAAAAACAACACAACAAAATACATTCCTAAATTAAATATAGTCGACTGGGAGAAAAAACGACACAAAAACAACTTTATGTTTTATGTCTGTTGACTAAAACTTACTGGTTTTTCTTACTTTGTTTTTTCTTTGTTTTACTGTGAGTTTTTTTCTGCAATATGGCGACATTGGCCCGAAATGGCGTATGTAAAAAAAATTGTTATGTAAATAATACGAACACATTGCAAGAGTCGTTCAAAGATCACATATACTCCGGTTTGTATGTCTTAGATCATTACATTATATATAAAATAATTTTTAAAAAATTAGATATTTCAGGAAAATATTGACGATGACGTATCAATTAATAGTACTATTCATGAAGGATGAGTAACAAAAATTCGAGATTTTAGCTAATATTTTTTTTTTGTAATTATATAACGATGTCCTCGCTAAGTAATGTTGTGTGATCTGAACACGAGAGCGATAAGGACTTGGCAGCGCGCGGGGTCTGAGGTCGAATTTTGTTAAATTATAACTTTGCATCATTACCTCTAGGTGCAAGGCGCTCTGTTGCCGCCACGTTTCCGTCGAGGACACCTCTTTGAGTGCCTGTGTCACTGTTGTTGCTGAATATTACTTCATTGATTCCTTATTCGAGATTTTAATAAGCTTAATTTAAAGTATTACCTTAGATGAGTAACACTATGCACATTTTAAACAAGTCAAAATAATGCTTAAATATATTGAAAAATAGAAATTTAAGGTAATAATAATTTCTTTCCTTTTAATGAAAATCGAAAACACGCAGTACCAATTAAGTAAAAAAAATCCCACACTATCGTAAATTATTATGCTTCTTTAAAAATATTTTTTGAATAATTTGTATGATTTTATACCTATGTTAAGAACAGGAATATTTTCTGCTTAAATTATAATGCGTCCAGTTAAGTGAGTGCAACTCGTGCCCTCTTGGATTAGTTGCGTTGATCAATAAACGGAGACCTGAAAATTGCGAGAATTATTCTGGGGATCATCTAGGATTCACCTGCGCGATTGTGTTATGTTCTGAATTGGGACACGACTATAATTTGGCACCTCCTAGAAGGTACTGAGCCAATAATAAAGAAGTAACATATTGCACGTTTAATCATGTTGTAGTTCCGAGTCAGTGAACAGCTAATGAGAAGTCTGTATCTGCTATAGAACATAATTAGGACGATTCATGAAGAGTTGCCGTCACACACATGGTCTACATTTTAAAACAAAATTTTGTTTAAATTTGATCCACTGAAATGTAACTTAGCCTTACAGCAAATCAAATGTGTAAAAATTATGTTTTATGTTACAATTTGTCTTATAAAATATTTATTTGAAAATATTATAAGTTTATTTGTAGCAAAGCTAATAATTTTTCAACGCGAAGGTTGTGTAATAAATATCACAACTATCTTCACCACGAAGATTTTAAAGACAAAAAAATCTTTACAATAACACACATTTTGTTAATATTACTGTGACTTTTAAACAAACATTTCTTTTGAGGCAAAGCAACATAGTAGTTGGCAATTCTTAAAGATTTTGTTGTGGCAACGAAAGTGTTTTACAATTTATTTACTCAATCATTTGGAACAAAACATGGCACCTACATATGGATCTTAGATTGAATGAAAAGGAGCTGATGTTTTTTTTTATTTGAACAAAAATAATAAATATAATAATTTTTGCAGGTTTGTGGTGTACTTGCACAGCAATACTAGATCAGTTAAATGGAAAGAGTATTGTTTTGTCCTACTTAAGCAGAACGTTTTGTTTTGTCTTAACAAACTAAAAAGAAGCATTCGTTAGGCTGAAGTATGCAATAAAATACAAATTCTTACGTAACATCTATTTCATCATTTTTGAAATTTGTGCACACATTGGCAATTAAGACCAAAGACAGTGCCTGTAGAATGTAGAGCAAAATTTTGAGCAGAAGGAAAATAAAAATAACACATCAGTAACAAACATGCAGCACTGTTTATTAAAATTACTACCTGTCTGAACACGACTAACTTCAATTGGGGGAGAATTTAAAGAGAATATTTGAGTAAAGTTGCCGAATCTCATGTTCTTTCAACTTTAAAAAGGTTGCACGCATGTTTCTGCGTACATTTCGTCTTTTTATTCCGTGCATGCCTCCTTCCTTCCGACTTCTCGAGGCAGACTTATCTATCTTCTCGGGATCCAAGCCCGGCTCCTAAGGATTCGAGAAGGGAAAAAGGTCGATGCGGGTGAAAGAGAAATACAACCTTATCGACCAGGATTCACCTGGTTGTCTGATGCAGAAATACTAACAGGTATCCCACTGGGACCACCCTTTTTCTAAGAAGTGAGACAGCAAGAAGGCGTAAGTGAGCTGGCCAGTAAAAAACGTTTTTAAAGGGCTCACCTCTGCAAAACTGAGTCTATGAGAGAGAGAGAGAGAGAGAGAGAGAGAGAGAGAGAGAGCGTGATAAGACGCCACTGCATGCATTTCTAAGTCCGTTTCATCTTCACGGGCACCACATGACTGAAGTCGTATTTCATCAAAACGCATTTTTTTTTTGGGTAAAACATTAATAAATTTACGCTTATGAACTTTATAAACAATTATTTTATGATTACTTACAACATTTATACTTGCATAAAGTTTGTGAAATAGCCAACATGGTCGGATTCGTGAATATTTTTTCAAAGAGGAAGTTTCATATATTCTTGTAATTCTGGCGCATGGCATATTTATGTATATTCTTTCCGTGTTTTATTCCAACATGCAAGGTTGTTTCGTCAATTTATGCTATATATGACTTGCACATAGGTATACTGTAATTTCAAATTGTGGTTTCATTCACAGAATCTCATTCCTTTTAAATAAGCCCTAAATATTACTAATTCAATAACTTAGCCTTTCCCCCCTACTGCCTCCAATGCTAAGTGTAGTGCAGTTCTACGAATTTCTAAAACTTTCCCTGCATGACAGTCACAACGCCAAGTGGAAATTATTTTGATTTGCCACATAAACGCATTCTAGTAGTACCACACACATACACACACACGCGCGCACTCGTTATCAGTTTAAATTTTCTTTTCTTTTTCCCTTCCGAAATTTAGTCCTCAATTTTACACTTATCCGTATAGCACCAGTGCGCGCAACTCACAAACGTGCATGCAATTCATGATTGGTAATATTAACGTTTAATAATATATTTTAATTACAAGAGCGCAGTACGAATTGACATTAGGCCCGCAAAAAATATTAATGAAAATGTGTCTGTGGTTTAATATTTCAAAAAGTGTAAATTTTTTAGAAAAAATTTTTTGGTGAATGTTATTTGTGAGAACACTAAAGTGTAGTAAATCGATATTTTTACCCTACAAATATTTTCATAAGCAAGACTTTGATACGTGTTTTATATTTACCTACCTCATGATAATACGTTGGCTTGAAATTAAAGCTGAGCTACAACGGTAATTTTGCGAAATTGCGATTTTTTTTTTTTTTACATTTTAATGTTACTAAATTTTTTACAACGAAAGATGTTAAAAGTGTGTTACAGGGTAAATTTCTACCACTTGAGCGTTGGTATCGGTAATAAGTTCAAACTGACCAAACACCAAGCTGTACAGAATTTTAAGTTGCGCAATGTTGACGATTTCAAACGTGAAATTGGTTAATTTTCTTTTTAAATTTATGTTCAACAACTTCTGTAAATTCGAAGTCTATTTAAATTAAATTTTACCACAGTTTTTTTCCTTGTCCCTTAGCGAATTCAGAATGAATATGACAGGACTCCAAGACGTTTCGAAATAATTTAGTTAAAGAGATGAAAATACGTGAAATGTGTTTTCGATCATTCTTTCATATCTATCAAATCAATCGTGATATCGAAGTGCTCTTTGCTTTAGATTGAGGCTTTTGTTAATATTCTAAATACCGTACTATTTTTGCTCCACATCTTTTGAGACATTCGTCAAATAAAATATGGCGTTTATCGTAATACAGGTTATTTGCCATTTCTGGAAAGAAAATTGTATTTTCAGAAGTTATTATGGAGATGTGGGTACTATACCACAAACACTGATTTACATACGAAATCTTACTAGCACTCGCTTTATGTTTCTATTTGAAAAACGACGCTTATTAACCCACAGTGTTCCAGTCACACCACGGTATTAAGTTGTGAAAGCAGTATTCAACACCTTGGTACAGCTAACTTCAAATGCCAGCCCACCTTGCAATGGTCCGCTAGTCGCTACTGATAAGACCGAGTCGAGTATCGTGGACGTCCAAAAGGAGAAAACACTATTCTGGCTCCTAGATATCTATTTCTCCTGAACGGGTCAGCTTATTTATACACGTGCCCAGCCCAAGAGTGCTATAAATACACACACCGCAGCAAGTTTATGGTGATGGCTGTAAAGATATTTCAGCCGCCAACGGTCACAAGAAGTGTTTGTTTAGTCCCTTGAGGAATCAACTTCAGTGGTGCGTTGAAAAGCATTTTGTCGAAACCAGAATTCCACAGGGAAGTATAACTTCCCAGTTTTATTATCTGTATGCCTAGTAATACTTGTTAAATTAGCCTCTGTTGCGCAATTGCAGTTGGTCTGTTCTTACAGCGTGTCGCAAATATTGGTTTATTGTTGGAGAGATTTTTACACCAGCGTGTCTTAATGTAGTACTTGCGCATCTTCAACTCTGAATCATTTGCGACGCTTTTTTTGTTGGTTGCTCGCGTTCGCGACCCGCGTTTGGTTATGATAAGAGGTGTCGCTGCTCTGTCTCTTACGTGATTAATGCTGGATGCTTGGGTTCGTATTGAGTAATGTTGTAGTATGCCCGGCTAGCTTTAATTGAAATAAAATAACAAAGAAGTTTCTTTTTAAATCGGCCTAAGGGACTCACGCACTGCGGGTTGCGTCACGAGAGGTAGATACTTAAAGTTTCTTTCGACGAAAATAATAGGTGCTTCCTCCGGCGGCTTTTGATCGGTCACGACGTTAATTATGTTGCAGGTACCGGCCGCGATCACCCGAAAAGTCCACCCACCGGTGACCCCGAGCTCGCTGTCCACCGTCCTTACAAACCCGACGACGAAGATCCCGACACCTGTCCTCCCGAGCTCACACACACCCGGCTCGTCTTAAGACTTCATTCTTAGTGCCCCGCGTTTCGCAACTTTGCTTTCCTGGGCGGCGTCCCCTTCCCGCCCCACCGGACTCATGGGGGCGGGTAGGTTCCCCCGACCAATCAGAGCGAAGACCTGACCGAACACTGCGTGCGTCCCTTGTGGAAGCCTCCGTATTTATTTAAAATAAAATTTAACATGGGCACATTCTCACAGCAATTACAAA
>PNEQ01084021.1:0-15532 GCA_003012365.1 Medauroidea extradentata | reverse complement strand
GCCAAATGCATATGGAGTGATGATTTGTTCACATACACGTTGAGAACAATGGACAAATTAGGGTGACATGAGCTGCAGTTAACGTAAATTATGCACCACAAAACATTGGCATCAAACTTTTTTTTTAATAACTACCCACGTCAATCTCGGAAACTTTGACACACGACTCGGTAATATTTCACGTGCCGAACCGGCTGACAGTGCGAGCGAGAGCGAGCGACGTGTAGACAAGGCACACAGTCTCATGCTCGCGCGCGCTAGTGTGTGTGGATGAGTCACGTCGGCCAGCCAGCTGTATCAGCGCGTGGTAAGATTTATTGCCGTACATCGTCGAAAGGTTTTAAAATTTCTCCGAAAATACCACAAAAATTCGGCCTTGGACTAGCGCGAGTTTAACGCAGTATAGAGCTAAGAAAATTATGTAGGTCTACCATTTTTGTATTTAAATTTTTTATATATGTACTATATTTTTTATATACTACTGTAATTCCTAACAGCGGACACTTCTCAATACCGGACATTTTTTTATGCACCAGAGGTGTCCGGTATTGGGAAGTTTCACTGTATATAGTTGTACACATACCTATACTTCAGATCAGATAACATATGGTCAAGGACACGAGACAAGGCTTGTGTTCCGAAGGATGGGGATGTGGTTAAATTCGTACTGGGCCCACTGGGTACAAAATGCGGTGTACTTTTGGTTGTCAAGGTGCAACGCACATTGGTGGAAACTAGAATTCAAATCAGTGGCGGTGCGTAAGGCCGTGCTCTCGTGCTGTAGCACTGAGTAAACTTTTACAAAGTTATTGTGTACTTAATTTTATTAAATTTCAGGTAATGTGACAAAATTTACACTTCTAACCTTTCTTTATAATAGATCGACTGCTTTGCGCCAAGTTTTATAGGCGGACGGTATTTTCTCAAGTAATTTTGCTCGTGTACGCCACCCTTTTCTACGGTGTAAACCTGGCTCGGTGCTCCCACGGACTAGCGCACGGTTGTCACTCGTCTTTCCTACCCCCTGGCCATGCCAGAGGCGTAGAGAGACGCGGGAATCTCGCCTTTATCAACACCCGCTCCGTGCAATGAGCAGAGTAGCCCTGCTGCCTACTGCGCAAGCGCGCGACAGTTACGTCAGCGCGTTGACAATGATGGCCGCTCGCGTCGCGCACGTGTTCGTACGCTGCAGACCGGTAAACAAAGTAATTTTCGGTGTCGCATGGACGTGTAGCTGACTTAGAATAACTTTTATGAATAGTACGTTACTATGTATTATTATTGTAGGTTGTGGGCGTCAGTGACGTGATACTGTGCATGAAAAACGAACTGCAGTAGAATCTATGTTATTAGTCTTCGGCCCAATGGATACATTATCGACGCTTTATGACGGAATAATTTGGTAAGTCGAATTTTACAATATTGATTAATTTTTGTGAAAGTTCTGTGTTGCTTGACGGTAAGTGGAAAATTATTTTAGGTTTGTGTATGTGTTGATTTTCGAGTGGACAAGCACATGAAACGTCTAGTTTTCATAATTGAAGGAGTTATTAAGTTATAGTTTTCGGAATAGTTATTTAGTCGTATCAAAATGATATGCCGATGCGGGGCTGAAGATATGCGTAGGCCTACTTCGTGTGTGTTAAAAAATTGTGTCTGCATTTAGACAAGCTGAACTCTAATGTAGTCTTAAGACGTCTCACATGCGATATTGTTGGCATTTTATCTAAGAGTCGGGTTCACATTAAATGTGAGGAAACACAGAGGGAACGCAGTAAGAACAAATGTACAGAAACTGAGATTGTAGAATACTAACTTACCGTTAGTGGTATTCGTTGCTTGTGTATTTAACGAGTACCTACACATTGTAGATAACATCTTTAGGTTGAACATTTTTTACAACACACTTTATTGGCTACATTACTACTTGCCATGAAGCGCAGTGCAAGTTCTCAATACATGTAAAGCAAAAGTCCTATACCTTTGAGTTAAACAAACAGGGAAAGAAAGTATAGCTATTTAGCGGGGAAGGGGATGAAGGACGTTATATTCAGAGCACTGAGCTCAAAACATTGACCGGCCGCCACTGATTCAAATCAATTACCGAAAAATAGGCAGCCTTGCCCAAATACTGCAAAGCAGCATACACAGTAGGGGCCAGGAATCGATCTAAGTGAATCAGTAACTTTTTAACCAAAAACGCAGGGCAGGAGTAGTCAGATTTAGAAGGTGAAATAACGTAAGCGGCCAATAGCTTATCCACAACATCATGCATAATCGCCAACTTGGGAGGGGGCAAGGTATAAAACCCTGCGTTCATAGAGATGCCATCCGTCATGGTGAACCGGCATGGGAGCACATCGCACCGCCCAATCGTTCGCGTGGTAACTTCTGTAAACTCATCCAATAACTGCTGCACGTATTACGCCCGCGACACATCGGAGATAGCCACCTGGCTGCAAGATGTGGGAGATAAGGAGACCCCAGTCACCAACGGACACTGCGTCTGCGGAGAAAATTTAATAATCACACACCTACCAGGAACATCAACCACTGCACGGGTGTGGCTCAAAAAATCTAAACCAAGGACGACATCGGCAACCAGGTTATTTAAAACCCAGAACCGATAAGTCTATGAAAACCGAGCTATCTTAAAGTGCAACAGCACTGATCACGAACATCGCACCACCTCACCATTCGCGACACAAATAGACAGCCCTTGCGCATCACTAACTCTAGACAGTAAGTGCTGGTTCACACCTAATAACAGATCCAGAAAAGCCGCCCGCACAAACGATTGAGTAGCCCCGGTATCGACCAGCGCGGTCTGCCGCTCGGCAAATTACTCCCTTATAAGACATAACAATCCATTCGCGCCTCAAAGTTCTTATACTACCTTCTGCTGTGTGGCCATGAAAAGCACCAGTCAGTTTCCCTGACATTCAGACCACATCGAAAACAAACTCTACTGCTCAACTCGACACTCGGTTGGGGACAGCGGGGAGAGAAATGGCCATATTACTCGCAATTAGCGCAACGGAGATGCGACAAAATTTCCCCATTGACACCCGATGCTACATCCTGCCGCACGACAGGACCCCTAAGTTTGACACTTTCATCTAGGTCAGCTCTTTTTTTTTTTGTGCACCCACTCTTTATAGCTAAAAACAAATACACATTTTTTAAAATTATTTAATGAAAATATCAGCACTTAGCAAAACAAATTCAGTTACCACACGTTGGTATCCCGGGAACGAGTGCAGTTTTTTGACAGTTCAGCTTACAGGATACTTTTTGTGATCTATTCTATTGATGGTCTCCAAGGTTTTCAACCATTGTCAGAATTCTTTAAACTTTAATAGCCATTGTAGCAAGTCAGTGCATAGTTTTATAGAAATAATGTTGGATATCGTTTCTAAAATGACATTTGCAAGATGTCATAAAAGTTCACTCGATCGTGGGTTACAATGCCCAAAAAGCTAGTGACATAAAAATGTACAGTTAGTACTGATTTATGCCTTAAAATGGAAGAATTAGGCTACTACATGTAGTTGGCGTTCATTTAATACTGAAAATCTACTTTCAACATCAAAATTTACAAGAAAAACCACAAACAAACTTACATGTCTGACTTCGGAAAAGAAAAAAATGACTTGGCATTCTTCTGAACTCTGTAACTACTGCATCCATACATAGAGCAAATACCTCCCAATGTGCCGTATGCCGGATCCATCTCAATCAGCGTTTAAACAAATCGGCCAAAGGTGAAGTTTTACAATACTTTCCGACATGAGCGCTGAACGCAGTTGTTTACATTATGGCTACCGAGTATTTAATTATGGCCATAATACTCCCCCCCCCCCCAAAAAAAAAGTTGTAAACAAACAACAGTCAAATTAATTTTAAACACAATAATGGAGGTTGATGTTAGACCAGCGACTACTGACAGGCCATGCGCGATTGGTGTTTTAAGTAAAGATTCAGTCCGTAAAATTTGTTCAGGGCAGGTATTGTATGCGTTTAGTTTAATGTTATTTTACACCAATTTCTGATTAGTTTGTTCTTTAATTAGTAGGTAAATATTACTAATAGGTTAATGGACCCGTTTTGGCGCGTATCGAGGATTGTTTGTTTCCCTCTATTTATCTTGCCTGTGTGTTCGTAGAATATTCTGCTGTTTATGTTATGCAGTGACTAATAAAATTGTGACAAGAATGTCTTGATATTTATTTAGGGTAAATATTAAGAGTCACCACTCATGTGTACCGCTGGCCAAACCATTTATTTTAGAGGTATAGTTTACTTATGAAAAATGTTTCTAGAGACGTAAGAAGTAGTCCTACGTGAATTTTTTTTTTGTGCTAGAATATTTTAGGTTATCTAATCTAACTGAAAATAACCTAACAATTTTTTAATGTAGTTTTTACGTCTAGGTTCATTTTCAATCGATAAATTTTACCTCTAAAATCAATAGTTTGGACAGTACACAACGAGTAGTGATTGTTAGTTAACGTAGGGCTCTACACTGAATGTAATTTTCCATGTTTGTTGTGCGGTGACAGTGAAGCGATAAGGTTCAGCTTTCTACACTCAACGGTTACAGCTTCGTTTGTATTCGTGGCGCGCAGTTTTTTCGTACTGTTTTTCATATGGTATGTAAAGCAGTGACCCTACAATTTTATTTATGGAAAGTTTGTAGTAAAGTCCAATGCATGCTTCCAACGTTGTGTTTTACGAATCAGAGTGGTATGTTTCTAGTTACAGCTGTCTAAGTAGTTTTTTTTTAGCCGTTTTGACAGGCCTCAAAAAAACATGTTTCATAATAATAATAATAATAATTATTATTATTTTCTTGCTATTGGGCAAGCGCCCGGTGGCAAGCATCCAAACACTCCTACCTCATCCTCTCTAAAGTTCTCCTAAACTGTCTTACACCCCGCAATGACACCACTTCCTCTTGCAACAAATTCCATTCCCTGACCATCTTAACCAGCATCGACTATAGTCCCCGTCCCGTCCTCCGTCAGACCCGCTGTATATTTTTACTGTTGTTGCCTCTACCCCTATATCCACCCTTATCTAGATGTTCAACTAGTGCACGCCATCCTCTACTCTGTCCCACTATCTTATTCATCCTAACCAGTCTTTCCACCCTCCTATCCGTCAGTGAGTTTCATCCCATATCCCTTATCATCATTGATGGCCTGAAACTACTTTCGTCCTCTCCATCCTGCCCCCACCTTCTCCACGTACCCTTCACCCATCTGACTGCCCTTCTCTGCAGTGTCTCCAGTTCCTTCACTTCCTCCTCAACATGGGGGTCCCACTCAGCTGCAGCGTACTCAAGAACAGGCTACTCTGATGCCTCACCTATTTCCTGTCCTGCCCAACTATAGACTTCCCTGCTCTTTAGCCTTTTCCTTGTAACACTAGTTTAGTTTTTCTAACATTTATCTTAATTTTGTTTTCAAGTGTCCACAACCTTATCTGCTCAATATCTTCCTGTAACTTGTTCTCGCATCCCACCACTGAATAGAGCACTCAATCATCAGCGAATAATCTTATTCTGCTGGTAACTTCCAAACTTATATCATTAACCATTATGGTAAACAATATCAGACCTATCACACTTCCCTGTGGCACCCCTGAAGAGACCTTTCCTTCAGTTAACACAGTACCCCCACTTTCATTCTCTGAACTCTTCCTTTGAGGAAATCTCCTATCCACTCTACCAACCTCTTGTCTTCTAATAGGTCATCCACCTTTTGTATATGTTTCTCATGAGACTCCTTGTCAAATGCCTTTTCAAAGTCAATAAAACAGACATCCACTTGCTTACCCTAATCAACAACTTAACCAGGTCCTCCAACAGACCGGCCAGCTGAGTCTCACATGTTACATTTTTAAAATAATGAAAGCCTAGTTTTAACAGTGTCTTCTTTTCGTGTATAAACATATTGTGTTAAGAATTTATTGGATTGTGGATGTACGCAATTGCTCATGTTTTGCTGATCAAACTTTGTTGAATGAATAAGTGCAAAAAACACAGAAAATGACAAAAGACACAAAACAAACAGAAAACAGCAATCCCAGAGGATTTCTGTCAAATTTTTTTATTTTTTAATTTAATTAAATTTTTATATAATAGACAACAAGAATTCTAAAGATACAATTCAGTCAAAAATTAACACAACACCTAGACACAAAAGACAGCCACAATATGAAAAAAGATGGAAGTAGACAAAAAACAGTGAACATTGGACAACAACCAAAAGACAAGAAACCACACAAGTTGAAAATAATGAAAATGCAATGTTTTGGGAATTGCGATCTGTTCCCGTCTTCAGGCTGAGACACAGCTGGTCAGAACACCATGATGTGGATGAAGTTTGCTATAAAAAATATCTCATATTATAAATATATTGTGAATAAGTTTAGCTGTTTCGCTTAAAAAATAATACGCGAATCACATTAGCCTTCAACACCATTCATGCATCAGGGGTATAAGACTTTTAATGTTACATAGCAGTAGCAGGTTAAGGTTTAGCCTCAGTTGAAACAGGGTGAAAGTGGCTCGTGCACTAAGTTAAAGGGAATATACTAAGGTGCGCATGGCACCTTGGTGTGAATTAGAACAGCGGTATGTTTGACGTTACATCTGGGATGCATTTTAAAGAGCTTGAATCATGGAGAGGGCCCTTAATTCGGCCGCCTACCCCACGCTTAAAATGTGTTGCAGTGTGTTCGTAAACAAGTTTTTTCTACGAAAATATTTCATGTCCGCCCATTGTGCCAATGTACGAAAAGAAAACAAACTTCAGACAAGGTGAGAACATTATTGTTAAGAAGCCACGCTCATTAAAAACATTGTTTCTAAGCCCTCCAACATGGCTAAAAACGGCCTTTTCAGACTTCCGTACTTCAAAATGTACTAACCGGGTGTATGTGAAACTCAGATTGCCACTTGCACTGAACTTAGTTGCAGACTTTCCACCAATAAAATTGTATGGTCACCACTTAATGTCCCATAGTAAAAACAGTTCTGCGGGAACCTTGCACATTAGTTCAGCGCTTGGCTCGTTGAGGCGACGCGGCATTTGATGCTCACTTTAAGGTCGACCTTACTGCTCCGTCGCTTTTGAGCCTCTCACCTGCGGGTAGGCGGCCGCCTTAAGTAGCCATCTAGAACGCAGTCTTTGTCAACTGTAGCCTAGCTTAAGTTTGTTAATGACTAATGAAATTATGATATATTTCTTGACAGTTATTTAGGTTACTGTTACATTGCAGGAGTTGGTGGAATGGTAACATGTTGCGAACACGTTTGGGAGGATCTTGGTTTGAACGGTGCAGTCAACGAGTTCGAACTTAGTAATTTGTGCAGTTCTTACCCATACCAAGTCGTATTTACTTTTCACACGCTTGCCCTGCTGATGTGTAGTACTAATAACGTGTTTTCCCCCCCCCCTTTTTTTTTTGCAGTGCCGTCCCTTTGCTTGGCAGTGACACAGTCACACACACACACATTCCACCATGGCACATACTCTAAGCAGACAAAGGTAGGCTAAACATGCGTCAATCACGTACATCATGGATAAATTCCATGAAGCCCATGATCTGGCAACAGCATCAGCACCAGCACCAGAAATCCTACAGCCTGAAGGAGATTGCAACACAAGAAGTTACTCACTTCAACAGGAAAATTTAATAAACTAAAAAGTGCCAAAACTCAAAAAATAACATAGAAGACATACGGTTATTTGTAATTTTCAGTAGTTCGGTGTGGATAGAGATGGGGTACAAAAAACATGTTTTGCTCGGGTAATAGAGATTATCTTTACCGGTGGTGGTAGAGATTAGCTTTACCGGTGTTAGTATAAGCGTGAATGTGAGTTGATAATGGCTATGAAAAGGAGAAGGTTACAAGTTGGATGTCTGCTGGGCATTTTTTCAGTAAGGGGATGAAGATATTGACAGTTTCTGGGAAAGGCATTGGAAGTTGTTTCCCACGCTGAGAAAGTATAATGTGAGTTGGTGAAAAAGGAGGGGGGGGGGTGATCTGCTAGCAGATTGACAAGCATGTAACTCTAGCTCTCATGGCCTTGTTATCTATGAAGAGTAAGATTTTGCTTTACAAAGAAATGAGGCTGGACAAACTGTGTAATGTAGTAGTTCTGACATGCCAAACGTTGCTATTCAGCGTATGCCCGTCACATTTTTTAACAGCTTTAACTTTTTCCTTTTTTAAATTTTTGTGATTTTTGACGGTTCCCGACAGTATATTCATAAAATCACTGCCTTATTGTTGAAGAGAGTAGCACATAATATCAAGATGTTATAGTTAAAAAAAGAGATACTGTTGGAAGAAAAAAGGAAGAACTGCTCAAAATTGAGAGAGAGAGTGATAAAAACAACTAAGAAAATATATAGGTACCGGTACAATAATTCTTTTTATAGTTCTTGTAAATAGTTAAATTTTGCAACTGGGATGATAAGCATAAATACATAGGTCACAAGAACTTTTTTGTGTCTCCATTGGTCACCGAAAAAGTCAATGAATTTTGCTGGATGGATTGGGTAGACACCCTCTCTGGGATATAAAACTTGTCGATATTAATTGTTCTTGTTCTTGTGTAAAGTTTCTTGTAGCATTTTCTAATAACTTCACTGTTGATGAGATGTAAAGCACGTTAAAAAATGTTGCATGTACCAGAAGCAATTTACGGCAGTGCTACAGTCAAAATAATGAAAACCAACCCACATCCATTGCCACCGCCATAACCATTATGAAAAGTTCTTGCTACTTTTGACATAACAGGATGTATTCGTGTAGATTCTATTTTGAAACCAGTTTTGTCTTTTGCTATGGAAAGATCTTTAACAGTGGGGAATAATGTGTAAACTGTATTGCATTATTTACCACGGTCTATCCAACTTAACACTTCTTGCATTGTTGTTATTTTTTGTTAGTCATCAAATAACAGTAGGGCATCATTAATCAGAATATAGTGATGTACAAAAGAAACCAAATTTATTGCAATATCAAACTCCAAATAATCCTTTAAGTTATAAATTGGCAAGTTTTTATTAACATTTTATGTGTCTTGATAGTACTAATAGTTTTTTTAAAATAGTTTTCTCAAGTTTTACTGCAATGTCTCGTATTATAAGAATGTTGGCTTTTCAGTACTGGTACCTTTTACCTACCAGTTAAAAGAGGCTTAGCAGTGACGAAGCTATGAAGGCAACCTTGAAGCGCACATAAAATGCTGTAGTATCATCACGAGTCAAACATGAAACTAACATGCAAGATTCCCATCTATCCATTTTTGCTATTGGAATTTAAGTTGGAACAGCATAAAATTATTCGAGAAAAATTTGTAGCAAAGTTCAATGAATAATTCTATCTGAGTTTCACATATATTCGGGTAGTATATTTCGAACTACAGTGGTCTTAATAGGCCATTTTTAGCTAGGTTTGGAGGGCTCCGACAATCTTTTTATCATCATGTCTTAAAAATGACATTAGACCAATGTTTGAAGTGTGTTTTCTTTTTGTATGGCCACTTGTGGAATTGTTTATTTTAAAATAATGCATTTCCCCCAAAATTTAAACACATTTGAAGCATGTGGTAAATTGTGTCCGGAAGATAAAATTATTAAAATTACTCTGAAGAAATGCTACATAATCTAATATATTAATGCTTATCTTAAACTCTCTTTTCAATATCTGACACTTTGTGAGTTTTGCAAGCGTTTGTTAGAAAGCCATTTGCATCAATTCCTGAGTTACATTATAACATTTTACAAATGCGGAATCATCAAAAACAATAATTGATTTTTATTTCTATCCAGATCCTTACTCTCTATCCAGATCCTTACTCATAATAGAAGAGCTAAAATGAAGCTTTGCAGTACACCACAAGTAACTGTCCTAAACAAAGATGAGAAGTTTTACAAGAAATGTAGGAAACATTTTAGCATGGTACACAGTAAATTTTTACTTTCATTTCTGAAAGTATTACAATCTTAATTTTTGGTATTAAAAAAAACCTTGTACAAAACTTTGTAGAACTCTCATACATAGAGCGTAACACTAGCAAACAAATTTGATACCTACAATTTGAAGTTACACTTTCAACATCACTTACATCTACTACCTGGAAATATGTTAAATATTGTCATGTTTCAGTCTAGCAATGCTGGAGTTGACTCGTGCCTAGACTCTGTGAAGAGTCCTAAGCATAGACTGCTGCTTGGAAGAAGACGCTAGCTTTCCCTCTTGAATAACACTTGAACTACCCTCTAGTTCCTAATTGGCCAGCTAAATCATGCCATCAGTCTTGCCAATCCAGGCCATCTGACATCTGGCTGCGTTGAAAACAACTACAAAAAAAAAACTGTACCGGCCTAAATGTCTCTTTCAACCTGTAGAGCCCTTCGAAAAACACACCTGACGTTTTAAATTTCCAGAACATACTTAAAACTGACTCAATATTGTGCATTAATGCAATAAAGCACATCAGTTCAATAAAAAAAATAGAAACAAAAAAAAACTAATTATGGTTAAAGGTAATTTGGAAAACATAATCCTCATACAGATGCAGCCTATCCTTTAGAAGATTATAAACCTTAAAAATATACTCAGAAACTGGAACATTACAATATGATTAAACAATTTAGCTGTATACAATAAATACCACAATGTTGTAACTTAACACAATAATATTTTTTGTGGCACACAATCAAATGTTAAGTCATGCAAAATGGCTAAGGCAAATGTATTCTTACTCGTAGAATCAAGAAAGCTCTTATAGCATTAACAGTTGAATCAGAAATCCAAACTATTTTATGATAACATACTGTGTGTATGAAAGTTACAATCTTAATATATAAAATTAAGTGTCCTGGCACACTCACTCATCAACGCACAGCCCAAACTGCTGGACCTAGAACCATGATATTTTGAGGGAAGCTTCCCCTTGGCCAGTAGGCACCCACTAAGAATGGATTTTTCGAAATTTCATAATTAAGGGGGTGAATAGGGGTGAAATATGTTTTCAATGAATTCCTGATATTTAATTAACTGGGAGGGCTATCATAATTTTTTTAACTTTATAATATTGCCCTAAGAAATGCATATTGGTGAATTTTTTGATTTTGCGAAATTCGTAAATTAAGGGGGTGAAAAGCCGTAAAATGTGTTTTTCATTAATCCGTGATTTCTCCTAAACAGATAGCGAAGTGATTTTTTCTTTAAAATGATGCTTAAGTAAATAACGAAAAAAGTATTTTTAGAATTTTTCGAAATTCGTCCTTGAAAGCTCTTAAAACTGTTTTTAATTAATCCCACTTATCTCCTAAATCAATGGAAATATTGAAATGGTTTTTGCTTTAAAGTAAATCTTACGTAAATATAAAAAAAAGTACGTAATTCCAGGATTTTTCGAAATTTGTCCTTGAAAGCTGTTTAAAAAATAAAATGTGGTTTCAAATAATGATCTGTACCGCTTATACCCGTTGAGATATTGAGATGATTTTTTGATAAGAGTGAAGCTTATGTAAATATCTCTACAAATCAAATTCAGGATTTTATGAAATTTGAAAACTAAGGATGTGAAAAGAAGTAAAATGTAACAGTCTCCCGAAAAAATAGAATGATCGTGGAGAAATAATTCAACAGTTGTTTCTTTTTGCCAACCTACTCATAAATAAAACCTCTTTGGACTGTAGCCTGTGCATACGAAAGAATTATCATGGCCTGCCTTTAAGCATTCTCTCAGCTATTGTATAAAGTTTGTGGTGTGGAAGGGGTGGGGTTACGGGTTCTTATCCTGTGCCAGACTTTGCGATGGGAATTACTATGACGACATGCGAGCATATTGCACACGCTCATCACACTGAGCTAAGACAATTTATAGTACACTGTTATTGAGTATGCTAGCTGTTAAATGCCTTCATCACATATTTTATCCAGAGTTACTGTTTACATTACATAATTTCACGCGGGCAAAGCCGCAGCCAGCCAGCTAGCTATGTATATTAACAATCTTTTTGAATACTAACCATTGTCAGGTCTATAACTGCTATTTCAACAAAGGCAGGTACAGTAGCAGCAATCTCTCCTATTGAAGCTATGAAATAGTAGTTAAAATCATTGGGAAAATTTGTGAAACTAAACCTAGTGTTATATTTAGGTTTAGCAGGCAGCTAATTTATCAGTGCTCATGCTATTTTTATTAGTAGTCCCTTATGTCGCACATTATAGGGTAGTTAATTTTACACATTGGAAAGTCTTATCATGAATCTCATAAAACTTCAATCATAGTTTGTAGCTTCAGTATGGTGCACAGTTTATGAGAATAAAACTTTCCAATTACTGTAGCTAGTCAACATAGTGGTCAATGTATTCCAGAGCTTACCCTGACCTGAGGCACTGAGCACATAAGCTTGAATACCTTTATGGAATAATGCTGCATTACCTTCAAAGAGAGTTTTTGATACCATGAGGCTCAATACTGGACCAGTGACCCTGTAGTGAGGAGTGCTGGGAGGGAAACATTGTCTGCCGATTTGCCGAAGCGCACAGTCCTGTACGACCTACTACAGTATACTTCATTCCGCCTGTTTTATTCATCAACAGTTAGCCTATCTTTATTTAGTTTAGTTGAGTGCATCCTTTATGTTGATTTGTGTATGAAACACTATTTTCTGTAGCTACTCCTCTAAAATGTAGTATACTTGGATAAGCAGAAATAAAATTTTCTAATTTTTTCATACATATGAATTTCTTATACTGTTCGGTTTTTTTTTTAAAGGTGGTTCTGAACTTGGCAACAGCTGTGAAGGAACTAGTTGAAAATAGTCTTGATGCTGGAGCAACAGCTATAGATATTCGTCTCAAGGAACATGGAAGTCAATTGATTGAAGTTTCTGATAATGGTTGTGGAGTGGAGGAGCAGGATTTTGAAGGTCTAGGTATGAATCCAAATACTGTATGTGAAGTGTCTTGATGGTGGTGTGTGTATTTAGTATTTTTTAGTTAGAAATGTTCTCTAACTATGAATAGAGTTACAGGGCTACATTTAACATAATTTATTAGCAAAAAAAATTTTTTCATTCAAATTTTTATTTATAGTAGGCTACTAGTTTTCATGCAGATTGGTTTAACTGTATAGAAGTTGATGCAGTGCAACACCATCTAGCGGCAAGTTATAGCAAATTGGATAGCACTAAGATATTCTCAGTGTTCAAATATCTATAGTGCTTTTATTCTTACTTTGGTCCAGATTTAAACAAACCAGGTCAATATTATTCCGCCGTTAATGCCAGCGATGGTCACTTTCAGAACTATGTTGATGGCCGGCTACAAGTCAATCTAATAACAACAGACATAACATAAATCACTAGTGTATTAAATATATTATATGTGTAGCTACTTACGTTGCTGATCGCTGGCAAATCATCATCAGCATTTATATCAGCAAGCAATTTGTGACTTCTTTACGCAAGAAAAACGAGTGAACTTTATGACGCACAGCAGTTTTAACAAAACCGTCAGAACACGTACCAAGATCACTTTGTTCCAGTTTTCTCTTCTTTCAAGGTATCGCAAGTTTTCCTTTAACTAGAATTACTTTTCGCACACTGAAAATACTGGCAACGCACACACCAGTCATCTTCACAAGCAACGACTGACGCTGTTGTCAAAGATACGTAGAAACATTCAGAACTATTATCTTTTCACTACTCTGTAATGGTTTTCCCTGAGCATGTTTCTAAACACCAGCGGACAATTCTTGACCGCGACGCACCATGCTGCTTGACTGAAACTGTAAGGTAGGAGACTCTACTCATCAATACGGCAGTAGGACTGCTGGACACATTCAGCAACAGTGGAAACAGACTGTTCGCTGCTCATGGTGCCTGCGTGGGTTACAGATAACTACTGGCATTATGCTTAAGGCTGTTCAAGAAAGAAAAAAAAGTTGTTAAATTCCATATTTAGCAACTTCTACTTGAATCTTGTGTAATGTAATGATTTTAAACCAGCACCAATACATTAAAATAGGTTTTTATTACTTTTTTATATACTTTATCGTTATGAAGTTATAGCAAGCAACACAATAAAAGTATTTTTCATTTATGAACAAAAATTTTTTTAAGTACCTAAAAAAGTGCTTCTAACATGCCAAAGAAATTTTGTGAAGCTACCAGCAGGCATTCTCGAAAGGAAAAAAAAATCTTTCAGCAAATTTTATATCGAAAATTAGCAGCAACTTGGATTGTCTAAAAAACTAAAATCGTTAGGTGAATGTCAAATATAACGGTTTTAAACAATAGCGCCATTCTTCCTGATTACGCAGACACCAAGTTTATAGCAATGCAAGCAGTCTACTCTTCGTTGCGGTAACTGAAGTAACATGTGCAAATCCCCGTCGACGACGTGGCGAGGATCCGCTGAGAGACATTGAGATACCGCGATAAGCTACCAGTAAGGTGGCGCCCCTCGCGGAGTTCGCTGCAACAACGCGGGGGGTTTTGTGAGGTACGGTGGCTCGCTTGATACTCGAATTTTCGCGCAGGTTTTTTGGTAGATGCGGTGTAGTGGATTTCGCGGTTTTTTTTTTGTTAGGCGCGGTGTTGAGGGTACAGTTGGTGTAGTTAACAGTGATATTGAAAACTAGCGCGTGTTATATTCAACTTTTTTCGTCATAGCCAAGTCCCGGCGACGGATACAATTGAGGCATAACTGATAACTGAAAAATATCCATATTTAATGTGTACATTTAATAATCAATCTTTTTTTTTTCCTGCAATAGAAAACAATTCACTAAATTTGTTACGTTTTGTTGATATACTACAGTGTTGGAAAATTAAAAAGCGCACTCATTCGTAAAACGTATTCAGTCACGATAGACCTTCTATAATATTAAATTTTATTATGTATGTATAAATTTAGTGCTGGGAATTTCAGCTTGCAAAAGTGTGCATATACTTAGTGATGTCTATTTTGGGAATTATAATAAAATATTTACAATGACAAGACACCGCTGCGACAGCTGGAATTTTTTAAGTAACACAATAAAAAAATTGCCATGACAAATATCAAAGACGTTAGGAAGTATGTATTTTACTGTTCATTCTTCATTAACGACCGAACCCAGAACAGTATCCTTTTGACATCATTACCAAGCGACAAAAATGAAGATGTGAGAACATAAAAGGGGGAAGAACGAAAGGTACAGACTATTTTAATTTGGTTTGCAGTGTATGAACAATATGCAAATGTAATGTTAAGTGAACATTTAAACATGGTTGTGCAAAACGGAATTAATGGTTTAGTTAGAGATTTTTTTGCAACACATACTATTAAATATTTTCTTCACATGAAATTGTACATTTAACACTGTAGTTTATAGCAGCGAGTATCAAAAGGAACAAGAGTTCGCTTAGAGCATCTATTTTCTAGTATTTCCCCTAGCATAACTGTTATGTGCTGTACCAGTAATACAGTATTGTTTATTGAATTTGT
>PNEQ01084020.1:0-15534 GCA_003012365.1 Medauroidea extradentata | reverse complement strand
TTGAAGATTTCTTCAAGATGTCTTCAAGAGTTCTTGAAGATGTCTTCAAGATGCTATGCATCTTGTAGACAGCTCCCTTGCTCATAACAAACAATACCCACACGGCGCTTAGGCACTATTTCCTCCAAAAGGGTAACGTCTTGAAGATTTCTTCAAGATTTCTTGAAGATGTCTTCAAGATGCTATGCATCTTGTAGACAACTCCAGTCCTCCCCTAAGTGATGGAGGGGGTAAGCCTGAGATACACGGGGGTAACATGTGTTGCACACTCTCTCTAGCACCATCTTGTAGACATCTTCAAGATGTCTCAAGGTTCTGCTATATGTCTTGAAGACGTCTTCAAGATGCTATGCATCTTGGGATATGTCTTAGGGTTGTGGGACAAGTAAGGGGTAAGCCATAAATTTTTCTTGAAGATTTCTTCAAGAGTTCTTGAAGATGTCTTCAAGATGCTATGCATCTTGTAGACAGCTCCCTTGCTCATAACAAACAATACCCACACGGCGCTTAGGCACTATTTCTTACAAAAGAGTAACGTCTTGAAGATTTCTTCAAGATTTCTTGAAGATGTCTTCAAGATGCTATGCATTTTGAAGACTCCCCCACCCCTCGCCTACACACAATCAATACACACATGGCGCTTAGACACAACTTGTACCAAAAGGGTCGCCAACCCCTCTGTACACTGCCTCCTCTGCACCCCTCGCCTACATACACACAATCAATACACACATACAGGGCGGAGCTTAAGCTCTCGGCCAATCACAGACCTCATGGCACTTAGGCACTATTCGTACCAAAAGACCCCTACAACCAAACACAGCCCAGGACACGCCCCCCTAGACAATGTCTTGGCCAATCAGAGGCCTTGCTCCACCTTGGGGAAGGGGTTGCAAGGTCATTCATATGCATGTTAGGCCGGTTTTGCTCCCTGTGGGGCCAAAACGCCCATGCTCCCCCTACTCTTGTCTATCATAAAGTACTTGATAGGTATCCAGCATTTCAAAAGTAGTAGAGGACATAATTTAAATTTCATCAATGTTTATTTACAAAACCAGGTTACACGACAGCTGCACTCCATACATAGGTACACAAAAGTTTACAACCATTACATAAAATATTGTGCAGCAACAAAAGTCTAAAATTTATGTGTACAGTAAAGTCCTAGTTAACTGTCTTAATTGGGACCAGAGAAAAAAACACTATAGATAAGCAAATTTGCATTAAAATCTTGGATGGTCGAATTTATAAAGTTTTGTTGATAATGAAGCTGTGATTTTGGCACCCAAAATCATGATATTACACAGTAGCTATTATGTATATATTTTATAGCAAACATAAATCATGCACTCTCCACTACATATTTTACATAATTCTGTAACTGATATTTGTGCTGCACCGTGTGTAGTTTAATTCACGGCACATCAAGCAAGCACAGCTTAAAGCATACAAGGCATGTCACCAGGCGGGGTGGTGGTGTCACTGAGTGTTAATCGTAACATTATGCTTAGAAAACGTGACCATTATGGTATTAGAAATAAATAGTTTAAATTATTAAGATCATATATGAGGACAAGGTGTGTTATCAAAAATTATATAAGAGGCAACAACATTACATCTGTAACAGGAATAATTACACATGATGTTCCCCAGGGTTCAGTATTAGATCCCTTACAGTTCTTACTGCATAGCAGCAGTCCACCCGCGGATTATCTCGTGTGTATTACTCATAGCAGGTAATATTTATTGTATTTTTAAAACCTCTTTGTAAACTAGATTAGTTGCTTAGTCAAGCATTAGAATGACAAGCAGCTGGTTGCGCTAACTATGCAACAAGATAAGCAGCTATAGCTGCCCACACAAAAAGCAGTCTATTTAAGCCTGTCCTTGCCGCTAACAGTAACTTCGCCTGGCCCTTGTTTATAGTCACAGCAATGTTGACGTGTGGTAGTTACAGCCCTCACCTGGTGCATGGACGGTGTTGCAGCATGTCAAGTATATTCTTTGTAAGGCCCACGTAACTAATGTATATTACGTTTATGAGAAGAACACACTCTTGAAACTATGCCTCTATGTTATTTATAAGGACCGCGTAACTAATTTATATTACATTTATGAAAAGAACACACTCTTGAAACTATGCCTCTTTAATTTTAATAAGGACAGCGTAACTCATTTACATTACATTTATGAAAAGAACACACTCTTGAAACTATGCCTCAAGATTTTTATAAGAATCGCGTAACTAATTTATAATACGTTTATGATAACACATTCTTGAAACTATGCCTCTATGTTATTTATAAGGACAACGTAACTAATTTACATTACGTTTATGAAAAGAACTCACTCTTGAAACTATGCCTTTGTTTTTTTTTTTTTAATTCAGCATGCTTGGTAGAAACGTGATTTTCGGGCCTCTTAAAACGGCTTAAAACTGCTTAAAACTGCTTTCTTTTAGACTGCTGTAACTCTGAAAATGCCACCTGCATTCGTAAAGTGCAAAGCTAGATGAATGCATAGGTCTTTGCTTCATACTCTCCAAAAATTAAATTTTAGGGTCACCACTTAAAGTCTCATAGGAAAAAGACCACTACGACCATTTGACACTATGTGAATAGAAGCGATAATGCTTTCCGGCGATCATGGTGCTATGGATCGTATCCTCGTATCGCTCTGCTGTTCCCACTCGTCAAACATGAAATTTTAAAACTGGTGAAGACTCCTCTTAAATATGTGAGTGTAGTTGAATGAAATACGTAGTTTTCATGGTATGAAGACTGATTTCTTCCCCCCGTCCCAAGCATAACCATGAGAGACGGTGTCCTCAATTGCATATTTATTTTCCAAACCTTCACTTAAAGTTTAGTGCCGTTAGGGAGTATTGATGGGTTGAGGTTTTGCAGGAACATATTTGGGCCCCAACCTTGAGGTGAGTGAGAGCGTAGATGTGGACTAATGCTGTCTAGGATCTTCCGTGGATAGTGGACAGCATAATCTATTTTGACCCCTTTGAACGACTTCATCCAAGTTGCGCTAATTTCACCTGCCTTTCAGTGTTTTTGTGTCAGAATGGCACGTTTGCAAAGCCTTAAACGGAATTTAAACCAAGAATTTTTAGAACTATAGACCAAAACTACAAATAATTGTGTTAGATAATGTTGAAATTATTCATGAAAACAAATTTTAAAAATAAAATATTCATTCCCTATGCACGTAAAGGTATGCCTCAAAGGAACAGCTGAATGAAAACTCCTGTATAATTTATTTCTCACTGGTCATACTTGTTTTGTGTGTTGCCTGTCTTTAAAGTTTACAAACTTTGTTTTCTTCTTAGTAATCAAGTTATCTTATAAAGCAAAAAACTTACTTTTTTTTTGGTCTTTAAAGTAGGTATCATTCTGACGTGAACAATGCCGCAATGTCTCTACTTCTTAGATATCACGGGCTGATAAAAATAAAATTTTACACCTTTTTATCTGTTTAGGTGTCGAATTTTAAAAAATTTTAATTTTACATGTTACACATTTGTGTAAGTATCCAGTTGAAATGAACATCTCAACAATAGCATGTTCAGTCGAAGCAAAATTGATCATTCATTAAAAAACATAACATCCCCAGTGATTAATGTTCAAATTTTGGAAAAGTTTTAAAACATCTGAGCGGCCATTTACATAATCATTATCCTGAAGTGAAAGTAAACTATGTCTTTACAAGATTGATAGGTATTGAGGATTTATCTAAAACACATTCCAAAGCTTTTCACCTCCTAATACACTGAATTTTAAGAAACCATGGAGTTACATTTTGACTAGTTTAATGGTGTCTCTTCAACGTGAAAAACACAAAAGCCTGCTGGTTTCAAGATATATTGGCAATTAATTAAAATCACATTACACAGATTTTCACTCTTTAGGTGAGGAATTTCGAGACTTCGTGAAATTACTTTTCAGGTATTCGAGTAAGAATCATAAATAAAAATTTAATCAATAGTTAAAAGTTTAATGGGGTCGATATATATTGATTGTGAATAAAAAACAATTTTAGCCTTTTTTACTTTCAGCCACTTTCTTTTTTTTTTAGGTTGCTTTGGATATAATTTTGTTAGCTAATTTAATTTTGGGTTTTTAGTAGGGGCTTAGTTTGCTTGTTTTCATCTTTTTGGGTGTCTTCAATTCCTGCTCATTTCTCTCCCTTGCTTCCATCCAGGAGTGCTTACCCTTCCTCCTCTCCTTCCCCTTGTAGTAGCAGAGTTCCGGCGCATGCGCACTCGTGGCGGGGAGGGAGGGGGAAGAGGGGGCGAGTGAGCGAGTGGCCAGCGCGAAGTGAGTCAGTGAGAAGTAGCAGAGCGTCGAAGGTGGTTGGAGAAATACTCCCTGGGTGTGAGGATTGAGTTGAAGCCATCACCGTCTGTTGGCAATCTTTCCCCTTATGGAGGGGGCGGTTCTCCTGGTACTCATTTGCAGTGGTTCAGAACTTCGGGGAGTGCTGAGTATGCTGGAGGTAACCTGGGTCGAGGACTTGGTCGAGGAATGGTCACGAAGGTAACGAGTCCCATTTAACGACGTTTTGGGACAAGCCGACGGCCCTGCTTAGTGCTCTACTTCTTTCCTTGTAATAATGGAGTAGCGAAAGATTTAACTGGAATAACATGCAGGAATTGACTGGACAGTGGCCGAAAGGAATGTATTTAAGTGAGGTTCGCGGCAGGATCGGACATAGTTTGATCCCCGTAATTTTGAACAGTGCAATATAAGGGGAACATTTAAATGTCATGAAAGTCATTGTCAGCTTGATGATTGTATTATTAAAATTATCTTATTGTGTAAATTGTGTGGTTTTAATGTTATTGAAAAGGTGTGTTTTAGTATACTCTTAAACTTAAAAGGGGCGCGTGCACGCATATAGGCCCAGGATCCAATGATTTGAGTGTTTTAATTATTCCCTGATATATATCTGTATATTCATGTAAGTTTGTAGAACTTTGTAAAGGAGTTTGTTGTTTGAATGAATCCCGTTATGAGTCGAATAGATGATAAACAAATGAGAGTCGTGTTAAAGTGGAGTTTCACCAAGGAAATATCGTCACTCTTTCTATTGGGTTTTCTGTTGTTATAATATGATAAAGGACATCAAAATAGTGCTCCCCACCAGCCGCTGCAGTTTCTAGAGGCTCTCAGTCAAGGAGAGACAGTCAGACGGGAAAGATGTATTGTACTTTTATCTTCCTCCTGGTGAACCAATACGCGTGTTACGAGCGCGTTACTTCTCCCTCCCTTCCCGCGGAGCCTACGAGCAGGCTGCCTCTAGTGCAATGTTGCCACGTTATGGCCCGAGCTCTCAGAACTGGCCGCCACATTGGTAACCCAACTTTGGTTGCCACTATTGGTTTCCCATACTGCACGTCTGTCATTCCAAGGTGTCGTGTAACTAAGCATTTTCAAACATTATAAATATTCCATTGCACCACCACATTTATAACACGAAAATTACTACACTTTGTAGTCAGATAGTCAATATTTTTTTCGTCATAGTAAAATCGTGCAATTGTATCCCCAAATCAAAAAGTTACATGTTACAGTTTTTTGTATTGTGCAGGTACAGCATAAAATGCAATTAAAACTGCAACTAATATTTTCATTAATATTTATTTCAGTTCGTGAGCACACTGTTGTGAGGCCATAAATCTGGAATGTTTCCAATTTACCAAATTGTATGATGAACATTAGTCAAATTAGGTAGGCATATCCTTCTCTGCTACTTTCTTCTAGATTTCAATGTAGCCCTTTTCTCAACTTACTTCTAAATATGCTTATGTATATTTTTACACCAATTTGCAAACAGTACAAGTGTAAATATGTGACTGATTTCTGAACATATTCTAGAAACATTCCTAATGGGCAATTCACTCATATGGACTTGTTGCCGTGTGACGTTTAGTTTAATGAATTGTACGCACAAATTTGTTTGTCTTCATAAGTAATGCAATATTACAAATACTTTTTTAAAATTATTTAAGTTTTTAAACAGCTAACACTTACTTGTAAAAGCGAATATATAAAATGTACAGAAATTTTTTAAAATTAACTTAAGTATACTACAGTTTTCTTTTATTCTGGTGCTGCTCCATACTCACCTCATATCACCCCTCATCAGTGTTAAAGATGTAGCTGTTAGGCGGTGACCAAAAGATTTTCTGACCAAACTTGTATGTTTACAAAATCACAAACATGTTTCCTATTTATTAATTACTATGTTGACTTAAAGAACCATTTATGTTACAATGTAGTAACAACCAAGTCACTGTAACAAATCTGCAGACTATGACTGATTGACTGACTGACACTTCAAACTGCAGCCCAAACTGCTGAACATAGAGACGTGAATTTTTTTGTGCATTACCTTTAAGTCGTAGGCGAGCACTAAAAAGTGATTTTTCAATACTCTGCCCCTAAGGGAGTGAAAAGGGGCGAAAAGTTTTTATAATTATTATAGTTCAAACCTGATGGCCTATTGTCGTGACTTTTACATCAATGGCTCAATCATAAAAATGCATATTTGCCAAAGGATTTTTTAAATTCAAAATTCAATGGGGAGGAAAGACCTGAAATGTATTTCATAGTAATTATCAATTAGTATAGAATCTTTTTGGATACAGAGTTTCTATTTCGCTTCTAAATAATTAAGTTATTTAAATACCCCAAAAAAATAGTTTTAGGGCCTTTTTGAAATTCGACTCCTAAAGCGTAAAAAATGAGGGGAGGGGAATGTATTTTCTTTAATGAATCGTCTTTATAGCTCGAACCCTACGGGCTAGCTTCATGATTTTTACTTCATTTTGATACACATACAAATATATAAGATAAGACTTAAAGACGTTTTGAAATTCGTGAATTAATGGGGTGGAAAGACATGGAATGTTGAGATATCAAAGAGCTGTTTGCTTAAATATCATGTTTATGTGAAGTCTCAAAATACTGTTTCAGAATATTTTCCAAATTCGACTTTAAAGACGTTAAAAAGGAAAAAAAAAATGTGTTTTCAATTCGTGATTTATTCATACCAATCTTGCTGAACTTTTAGATATTGACACAATTTTTGCATTACATTAACTCTTACTTAAACTCCTGAAATGTGGTTTATTGATTTTTCAAAATTTGGTTACTGAAAGGGTGAAAAGCAATGAAATGGTGTGAAGGGTGTTTTCAATTAATCGTCTGTATATCTCGGGGCTATCGTCAAGGTTTCCACTTAAATGTTGCGCCCATACTACAACCTTAACGGATGATAAAAACTTTTTAATTTTTATTTGTTTATTTTATTTATTTATTTATTTTTAAATTTGAACTATAATGAGGTGAAAATGCATGAAATGTGTTTTTAATGAATCCATTATTGCAATTGAACCTGTCGAGTTGTTTTTCACAGTATGATGATGAATACGTAAATACCCGTAAACAGATTTCAGAACTTTTCTAACTTAGAGCTCTCAGGAATGTGAAGGGACAAATATGTTTTTAAATGAATCGTCGATTAAACATTAACTTAAGAATTATCCTGTTTCTTCGCTGATTATCACAGCCTGAAACAAGGTAGGAATCACACTTGATTTGCTGGTATAAAATTATCTGTTTCGTATCACACAAGTTGTTAACTTTACATGAAGGTTTGTTAATGAGTGCATAACTGTTTTATTGGAGGAGCATCTAAACCCCACAGCACAAAAAAAAAAAATGGAATTGAGTGCGTTAATTTTTTTTTACGTGATCCCTAACGAACAATAAAGTGAAAATATGAGAATTTTGCGATAAAGCGTAAATTATGGCCGGCACATGTTATAGAAAATATTATTATTTTCAAATATGTCGAATATCCCAAAATCTACTGCTGTGTGTTCAGTGCAATGTATACATTACATAACAAATATTGGGTTAAAATTGTTTGTGCGTAAATGCATCTCACAATAGATTTTTGCTTTTTGTGTTTTTACACCAAAAATAAGAATTGATCAATATAATCACTAAACCTATTTTCCCTAAACTTATAAACAAGCACTATTGATAAATTTTTCAGAGACATAATGAATATGCACTGCAAAGTTAAAAATAGTAAAAAAAAACATGCAGTATATGTTTTAAATACTTTATTTTTACAAATGGTGCTATCTTCTAAAATCGTTGACATTACTGCATTTTATTATACTTATTAACTTGCCAAGGAAGTATTATTGCAGAGTATAAGTTTGGTGCAATTCGATCAACTATTTTTGTAGGTGTGGCCCTAAATTCAAAATAATTCAAACGAACACCACTACCAAATTAAGGAACATAAAACGCTAATGTTATTTTGTGTTCATTGTCATGACAGGAACCGGCTGAGCTGTTCCAGAATTATAGCACAAAATATTTAACAACTATAATCGTACTATCTTTTTAAATTATGGTCACGCGACAAAGTAAGCTTAGCTTATATTGTAAAATGAAACAAAAAATGATTTAAAATAACCAAATTGCATACTTCGATACGTGTAACCAAATGTATGTTTTGTCTAAACCAAAGTACCGTATTTGTTTGGAATTTATTTTCGGTACGTAGTTCATGACTTCATACAGATATTGTTAAACCAAACAAACATACTTTGTGTGTCTGAACAACCACTAAAATATATGTGAATTTAATTATTTATTTGTTCTGACCATGAAATCATGAAAACTATGTTTTTGTAAAGTAACTGCTACACAAATAATATTTACATGTAATTACATTGAAAAAAATTGCATGCACAATGATTTAAACCTCGTCAACAGCGGACTTTTCCCCTACACCAAATAACCACATGTAATTACATTGAAAACAATTGCATGCACAAGGATTTAAACCTCGTCAACCGTGCACTTTTCCCCTACACCAAATAACCTTGATAATTATATGTTTGTTTATATAGTTACATAATGCATGTATTGTAAAATATATCATTTTATGAAAACTTAATTTTGTATAACCAACCAAAAATTACATCAACAGAACATTATTGTCGAAGCAAATAGATTCATGTTGTAACTTAAACATTACCACGGTTGATTTAACGGTAATTTATTTGTTACGTAAAGATTAATTTCAACCTTATGTAGTACTTGTCGAAACAATCCATTTTTCTCAGCGGTGGATTTGTGCGCGTTATCACGTGTCTATAAAAATGCACGCACGCAGCTCAGCAGATTAAAAAATTAATGGGAATAACACATTTTGCATTATACATGCACATTTGAATAAATTAAGAAAAGAATTGTAGGCCCTACGCATATTATAAAAAAAATTTCACTGCAATGCAGAATAAACAATAATGTAAATATAAAAACGGACATTGTTTAGACCAGGACTTCTTAATTAAATGTACGTTCAGGCCACTTGCTTCAATTTTATAACTACCAAAAACACTCAGGGGCCAAAAAAAAAAAAAATGCAGTCAATAATTATAGGCATTGTACGGAATCATTTAATTGAACTTAATGTTAGTCTAACATAAATCATTGTCATATGCAGAGATTACATTGACCTAACTATAACTATTAAGAAATAGCCTTTAAATTATTATAACAAAACATTTTAGCTGATTTCCGACATTTTGATGGCGGGCCAGTAGAAATCTCTCTGCGGACCGCATCTGGCCCACGGAACCCTGGTTTAGACACTGTACGTTATGCGTCATTTCTAATTCAAAATAGGTTAAAAACTATATATATGCCCCACGATCTTGTTTGTTTACTTGTGGGGGTGCTTGGGCATAGATAAAACTGCCCTTAAAATTGGCAGGGAATTTTACCGGTCTTGTCTTCGTGAAGATGTGAGACAGTATGTGCGATCCTGTGAAGAGTGCCGAAAGTTTGAACCTCCCCGTCTGGAGAAGGTGGGCTTACACTCCGTGAAGGTGCCCGAACGACCGTGGGGTTTAGTTCATATAGATATATTTTGCCCTTTGGTTAGGTCCCGTAAGGGAAACATCGCCATTTTGGCTTTGGTGGACACATTTTCTAAGTTTTCTTTTCTTCTGCCAATAAAGAATTTATGAAGACTTAAGTGATAATCAAACTCCTAATTGAATCAGTGTGGCAATTATTTGGGCCCCCCAATGAGATAGTGAACAGTAACGCTGCGTCATTTCGCTCGCAGGAATTTGCGGATATGTGTTTCTTGTGGGGCATCAAACATATTTTTTCTAGCCCCTACTTCCCGAAGGGAAACCAAGTGGAACGGTTGAATTGTAATTTAAAGGCGGCTCCCCCATGGCCATATTTTGTCATCCGATGCATTCAGCTTTAGATAAAGATCTCCCCTGGATCAATTTAGGTTTTAATACATCTCATCACTCCTCCATTGATGAATCGCCTAGTGTCCTCTTTTTAGGAAGAGTCCTTTCTCATTCTCTCTCAAATATATAGGCTATGCCTCCTTTGGAGGCTCCGTACAATGAAGCTCAGTGTAGAGTTATCTTTAAATGTGCTCAGGAACGCCTGGGGGAGGCTCAACGAGCGGTTGCATCCCGGTATGATCAGGGGCGTATTCCCACCCCTTTTCATCCAGGGGATCTCGAGTGGTGTTGGGTTTTTCATCTTTCTGACTTAGCATACAAGGTGTTGGTGAAATTATCCCTGCGATATTCAGGCCCCTTCCGGGTGGAAAAGTTGTTAGGGCCAAACACTGTGCTGCTGCGTTTGTGTTCTGACGATTCTGTTGAAAGAATGGGTCACGTATCACATTTAAAGCCATACTGAAATATACTGACTCCTGATCGGATTCATGCATTGAGAACTGGATAATCTTGGTTACCGAAGTGTGAAACATCCCAATGTGTACCTTTGGAACACAAAGCACAGCTATGCGTGGAGGTGACGTTTGTGACTCAGGGAGGGTTTGTGTTGTGCTTGGTATCCTTTTACGTGTCTTTATATTCACTTCCCTTTTTTTTCTTCCTTTTTTCTTTCCTTTAGTCACCTCATCTGGTTTTCCCCCGGAATTGATTACTTAAATTTGGGTTGGTTAGAGCCGGAGGTTAACTGCTTGGACTTTTAGAAAGAATGGGGCTCATGCCAGTCCTCTATGCCCAAGTTAATAGATGTATTCGTCGGATAGCAAAACAGGGCAACCCCTCTGAGTTTGAAACACTAATGAAGTTTGTCCTTCACCTCAACAAAGTTCATTCACAATACAAAATCACGTCAATGTTCTGTATTCCTGGTGTCTGCAATTACTTTCACCATTCCAACATAATATGCACGACGTGATAAGCTAACTACTGGTGTGGATCACACCATTAAGCCCCCTTAATTTGTGGCCTTGCGCTTCCCCTAATTACATTAACACAATTACATTAAAACAAACGAGAGGAGGTGGAAATGTTCACATAGCCCAACCAAATCCTAGAGTGCATTAGACAGCCTTAATCCAGACGTGCGCACCATCACAAAATCCCACAACAAGACAATCAAAAGCAAGGAACGTAAGTACTCAGTATGACGGCAGAGGTACGAACAACATAATTCAGTATAAACCATAAATGAATCGGTGCTTTTTGAAAGGGCGTAATCAACATTTCTTGCCAATTTCACTTTTCTCTTATATTGTGTTCCTTATGGATAGAGGTAACTATTGCTGTTGAAAGGGCATCTGTGCTATTGATCTTTATATGTGAAAACCAGTTCCAAAGATTTTGGTTTGGTTTGAAAGGGCGGGCGTGTTCAAAATAATTTCACACTTTAACAGAAATAATCATCTGATATCTATGGAATTTAAGTTGAATAAAAGAAACAAAATATAACCTCTAAGAAACAGAACACAATTTATACGATAAAAAAACTTTTTGCTGCTGTTGTTTCTGTATTCACAGATTTTTTAGAACTTTAATTGACAATGGAAAATGAAATTATTCCAAGTCCCCGCAAAACGAAAGTAAGAGATCCTTCGTATAAGGATAAGAAGATTAAAGAAGCTCTAAACATAACAGTTTTTTTTGACATACGCTATTGCAGACGTTTCAAAATGAAAATTCTTTGCTCTTCAGAGACTTCTTTCTGGCCAGATTTGTGATTGATATGTAAATACTAAGTATGGACTGTATTTCTAGTTGAATTTCCGAAATTTCGTTATTTAGCAGTCATTTAGGTACTGGTAGAAAGCTATTCTTTCATCCAGAAGATATTTGTTGGCTTTATATGCCATTTTTTGAGCCTGTTTGTACTCGATATTAAAGCCTTTTGGAAAGATTCAATTAGAGCAACAATTACACAGAATAGTCAAGTTGTTGGAGCACAGCTAATAGTAGCATTTTCTTCTTAGATTTAGGGTCCATATCGGGTATTGATGTGATCTTGGAACGATTATTGCAATGGGTTTGTACTATAAACAT
This sequence comes from Medauroidea extradentata, assembly GCA_003012365.1. Taxonomy (NCBI): domain Eukaryota; kingdom Metazoa; phylum Arthropoda; class Insecta; order Phasmatodea; family Phasmatidae; genus Medauroidea; species Medauroidea extradentata. The sequence goes on along the minus strand of PNEQ01084020.1, from coordinate 3,131 downwards.
AACAGTTTTTTTGGACATACGCAATCGCAGGCACCCACAATGGCGCATGTCCAAAAAAACTGTTATGTTTATAATACGAACCCATTGCAAGAATCGTTTAAAGATCACATCACAGAAGCTCGTAGAACAGGACAATTGTACATAAACAACAAAGGAAATCAAGATCCACACAAACATCTGGAATTCATTTGTAGAACAGGACAATTGTACATAAACAACAAAGGAAATCAAGATCCACACAAACATCTGGAATTCATTTGCAGGCTTCCTTTAAAATTGTATACATGTATGCATATAATATATAAATAATATTTCGATAGTGATTATGAAGGTGTTAGACAGTTAAAAAGGTTAAAAGTATTGCTAACAGATATGTACATTTATATAAGGGCACAGGCAGATTTATTGTAATTAAAAATATTATGTGTACATATTTCCTTAAAGGCATATAAATGTGTGTTTGTAGTTAATAAGTAGCCTTTCAAGCATTTCTATGTACATGTTACTTTCCTAAATTTTTTTTTTTTTTTTGAAAGGGCATACTTGCACGATTTCAATTTGTCCATATTTCTGTAAATAAATATCAAATACATATTTCACAGCATGAACCTTGTTAATATATAACATGTGATTTCACAATACTGCCCAAAGTACAAATAAAGAATATATTAAAATGTATAGGAAGTTTTTTCGTGTTTTCCAATAGTTTAGATTTGCTCACTCACGCCCTTTCAAAAAAATACAGATTCAAATCTGCATCACAGACCACCTCCACTTGTTATCACCCGAGCGCAAAGCCACACGATCCTTGCAGTAGAAGCACACTCAGCCGACTGCCAGTCCTTCCCGCCACTCCTGCGCCAACAGACGGACCTGCCGAACACGTCGCCAGGCATGCGTGCGGGAGGTGTGAGGAGGTGTGGCAAGCGGGAGGGGAAGCGGCACATAACGCCCCTGGCGGACACTTCAGGCAATCCAACAGTCCAAACACAAATGCTGTCCGTAGCACGTAGATACTGGTGAATAAATAGCGAAGTAGGGCACAGTCGTGACATAGGACCAAGGGTCCTACACCCCACAGGACATCGGCTTAGGCGGGGCACTGCCCCCCACAATCAGATTAGGCTATTTCCTCCAACAAGCAGTCAGATTTTTGGGTTAGCTGGAAGCTAGGATGTTAACTAACCCGAAGATGGGAGAGGGGTAAAGGGTGGCTGTTTTTCCCTTCTCCTACTGTGGCTGTGGTCCTGGATGAGCTGCAGGAGTGAAGCCTCACACTGGAGGTCTCGGTGCAGTTGTTTGCAGCGTAGGACTGGTTCTGGTCCTCGTCCTCATAGGACAAGGTTGGGCGGGAATGGCGGTAGCAGGGACTCTCTGACAAGAAGGATTCCCGGGGGGAAAGGAGAGGGTTTTGACATGTGATGTTGCAGTGGGGCATGAGGGTGATGGGACTGATTTGGGAGGAGTCACGGGAAGAGGTTCGAGGAGCGGTGGCACCTCCAGTGACCTGATGAGCAGGACAGCTGCAGTAACGTCCCTCTGTGCTGTTTAGATCCCCGTATAAGGGTTCAGTTTGGCCAAAACCTCTTTGACCAAGTCCGCTAGCTTGGCTCGAGTGGCCTGCCTTTTGCCTGCCCTATACTTGGGCATGCCCAGGAATAGTTTACCTTTAGAGAATAGTTAGAGACGTTACTTGAAAGGAGAGCAGATGTCCTGGGTAACTGCTTCAGCAAACTACAGGGGCTTCAAAAGGCCAACAGGATGAGCAAAAAGATACGACACGTGAGCTCAGATGACATGTCTCACGTTGAGGAACTTATTGAATCCAATGCAAAGCACTGCAGCAATCCCAGCTGCTGTTTCCCGCACGGAACTCAGGCTCCCCAACGCAAACCACGTTTTCTAGTCTCGGGTTATACGCTTGTGGCGGATGCCGGTGTGGCGAACCTCCTTTCTGAGAGACCTGCCCAGTGTAGTGCTGTTTCATCGCTGATGAGAAGCCATAGACGGGGTAGATAAATGGGGCAACAGTCTTTCAGAACAAGAGTTAGCTTGCGGGTCTCCGAGTTTATTTACAGACCCAAAACTACAGTATAGTCGAAGAAAAATAAATCGGGAGTGAGTAAAAGAAAGAAGCAGGGAGTGAAGAGCTAAAGAAGATAAAAGGGAAGGTCCGTTTTAACTGTGTTTTATTGCTCAGAAAGAACAGTAAAACCACCGTGTGCCAAGTCGTTTTTGCAGTGAGGTGGCGGAAGCAGCAACAGAAAAGCACTAGTACCAGTGGGGAGGTCAACACTGTTGACGTAGGCTCGGCTTGACGTCTTGCTGGCTCGTGTGGTGGCTAACTCCGTCTTTCTCTCATGCGATGGGCGACTTCTCGTGGACACGTTTCATCGAAGGGCAGAGGACGCTGGGACCCTCTTCTTCCCGACGAAAGTTTTAAGAACAACTAGCAGAATATGCTTAGCAGAGAAATCTGACAGGGTTTTGAGTGTGGTGTTACGGCCGTCGCAGTGAGGCACAAGCGTAGTCACGAGAGTACAGATGGCTCTGGACAACAACTCCTTCTACTCTTCACATGTTGCTGGTGGGCGTTGATTGATGAGTGAGCTGTTGAATAGACTGCCATCTTGGAGGCAGGAGTGCGCGGGTTTGATGCACGCTCGAGGCGGCTGATGACAGGAGTAATTATAGTGGTGGTAGCCCTCCCTTCTGAGTTCAGCTGCTTGTGCAGCAGGTAGCGCGCATTCAGGCGGCGTGTCGTAATCCAACAATACCATCCTATCTGCCTCGGACAAGGACATGAAAGGACTAGCGAGGGATGGATACATGGGAAATAATAAGGGTGCTGCCTGGTGCGGAATGCTTGGAACATGTGTGGGACAGCAGGGAGAGATGGGACGAGCTATGGGAGAAGGAGAAGAGAACTGGCTTAAGGTTGTTCAAGTGGGGAAAAAACATAATTTTATATTTGTATGAAATAGTGTTAGTTTTGTACACATTACTTGAGAGTACATATACCTCTAACGGAAAAAAATTAGCTCATCTAGTTTTCCCGTAATGGCACTTCAAAGTCAAAATTTGCATATTTTTACTTCATACAAAACTTGAAAACCAGTTAACATAATGAA
>PNEQ01084019.1:24695-136229 GCA_003012365.1 Medauroidea extradentata | reverse complement strand
CTTGCTCCCTACATGCGCGATAGGGGCGTAGCTGCTGCTCATGCAAGACATTCCACACTGTCATGTGTGATGCACCCACCGCATTTGCAATAACACGGGTACTTGTTGACGGTTGATCCTCGACTCGGGCGAGAACTTCCGCTTCAAATCGTGGTGTCCGCATTGTTGCATGAACACCACAGTTCCGGAAATGTGGCAGAAGATTACCTGTATCTCGAAGACGCTGGACGATTCGTGCAAAAATAGTATGTGCTGGGTGCCGTCTGTGTGGAAATCTTTCACGATACATTCGTGCAGCTCATCTGCCACTGCACTTAGCTTCACCATAAATCAATACCATATCGGTAAGCTCAGCATGTCCGTACCTTTCCATGTTCACTGTCACACGGACAGTTATTGTGAATAGTATGACAAGCCCACATATCCCGGTACGTCAGAGTGTACCTCGTCGCAGTCTAATGGGTACTCCATCATGCATTACACGCTAAACGGTGGAGGACGTGGGGAGTGTGCATGTATCAGGGCCAAGCCTCAGACAGCTTGCTCTTTACAGAGTACAGAACACAAAACCATCTGTTCATCACGGAGGGAATGATATTGAAACACCTCAATGGTGACTGGCATACGTAGAATTGTGCGCTCCAATGTTTACCCTTCTTACATTACACGCATACTAATTTGTGTACATTACATTGTCCACTTCATTTGGTTTCGCACTATACTACTGTGCCGAATAATTACACGTGTGCAGTACATTTCAATATCCCCGCAACATTTACTAACAAATTCGTTCTGCTACACCAGCCATCTATCAGTAACTGTTTGTAGCTCACACAACGTCGCCCATGACGCGTTGTAGGTTTACAAACTAGCGTGGGGTACGCGTATGTTACTAACTACCGCGTCGTTCAGCCACACCACCTGTGTAGTACGCGTTGCCTACGTGGCAGTCCCTAACACTGTCTTGCCCATTTTCTTGTAAATGCTTCACTTTACAGTGTAACAACAAGACGATCTTTTTTGTCCATCGGGGTCTCTTTATACTAATTACAGCATTGTATGTCCATAAAATCTGATGGTACCAACGTCAAAGCCGGAAAGGGGGTGACCTCCCCCATTATCTTGATGACGGTGTAAGTTATTCGAAACACATTTTTCACGGACTGTCGATAAGTGTTTGCAGAACACAGTATCCGGCAAATTATGATTTAATGTTATGTTGTTTACGATTTTGTACCAATATACTAGTTTGAAATTTTTTTTCGAGGGCGTATTGCTCCCTTACGAAGTGTACCAAACGAAAAGTCGTCTTACGTAACTGTACTTCATTTTCGACAAGGAATCACCACACGAAGTTTGTAACATACTTTCATGTACACCCTGTATAAAATGAAGTGTCCTGGCACACTCACTCACTCACTCACTCACTCACTCACTCATCAACGCACAGCCCAAACCGCTGGACCTATAACCATGAAATTTTCAGGGGAGCTTCCCCTCGGCCCGTAGGCACCCACTAAGAATGGGTTTTTCGAAATTCGATAGTTTAGGGGATGAAAAGGTGTGAAATGTGTTTTCAAAGAATCCCTGATATCTCATTAACCGGGAAAGTTATCCTAATTTTTTAACTTTATAATTACCGCCCAAACAAATGCATATTTGTAAATTTTTAGATTTTGCGAAATTCTAAAATTAAGGGGGTGAAAAACCGTATAATGAGTTTTTCATTAATCCGTGATTTCTCCTAAACCATTTCAGATAGTAAGGAGATTTGTTCTTTAAAATTATGCTTAAGTAAATATCTAAAAAGCGTTTTTAGAATTTTTCGAAATTCTTCCTTGAAAGTTCTTAATAAAATAAAACGTGGTTTCAATTAATCCCACTTATCTCCTAAACCAGTGTAAATATTGAAATGGTTTTTGCTTTAAAATAGATCTTAAGTAAACATCGAAAAGGTGATTTCAGGATTTTTCGAAATTCGTCCTAGAAAGATGTTAAAAAATATAATGTGTTTTCAAATAATCATCTGCACCGCTTATACCCGTTGAGATATCGAGATGATTTTTTTTTAATAAGAATGAAGTTTATGTGAATATCTACAAATCAAATTCAGAATCTTATGAAATTCGAAAACTAAGGACGTGAAAAGCAGTCAAATGTTATAGTCTCCTGAAAAAAGAGAATCATCACTGAGAAATAATTCAACAGTTGTTTCTTTTTGCTAACCTACTCATAAATAAAACCTCTTTGGTCTGTAGCCTGTACATACGAAAGAATTATCACGGCTTGCCTATATGTATTCACTCATGTGCTTGTATAAAGTTTGTGGTGTGGAGGGGTGGGGTTACGGGTTCGTATCCCGTGCACGACTTTGCGATGGGAATTACTATGACATCATACGAGCATATTGCGCGCGCTCTTTGCACTGAGCTAACACAGTTATTTATAGTTCTCTGTTATTGAGCACGCTACCTATTAAAAGCATTCATAACATATTTTAACCGTAGGTACTGTTTACATTACATAATTTCACGCGGGCAAAGCCGCAGCTGGCCAGATAGTTATAGAGAAATAAAGATAAATTAAAGTCAAAGATGTTCTACAATTAAAGTACGCTTATCTAAGTGGACTGGATAAAGCTGTTTGTATTTGTTGTTTTAAAGATATAGCCTACAGAGAATATAGTAACACCATCAATTAATACGTAATTAAAAGTTAGTTACTCTTTTCTATAGTACACGCGGGCGAAGCCGCAAAGCGACAGCTAGTTTAAAATAATTGTTATTGTGACCTCATTCGTTGACTGGTGAGCTCAGTTCAATTTTTGCTCGCAACTTACGTTGACTAAAAATGGAAAATTAAATACTAAATATCTGATAAAAATGAAGTTACTGGGGTTTCAATGATGTTCATTCACTTCATCCCTAACCACCTATATAAAATTACAGGGTCATATTTTGTTTACCGGGAATGTATCACCCTTACCAACACGTTTGCTAATGCAGCAAAAACTGTTTTTAGGTGAGTTCTTTTTTTTACGTTCTGTGTTATCATTACATTTTTTCAATACCGATCATCTTTTTCAGCGATTATAAATTTGGTTTTTACAATCAGGAAATTGGTTAAAATTAACAAGGGAATCAGACAAAATTAATTAGTTAATAAAATGACTAACTTTGATGTCATTTGTGATGCTTTCCATTTTATGAATGACTAGGTGCCCAACCGAGACTTTGCCCACGTGGAAGTTTTTGGGGCAAAACGATGATGATAGCTTATCGTGTTAATGAAATATTGAGAACATAGTGGAAACGCATGTTTCGACTTTTCGCCCGCAAAGCATGATACCTCACCAGGATTGAGATATCAAGGATATCAGGACTATTTCTAATCCGTTTAGTGGGTGCCTGCGTCGCAAGGGAAAGTCACGCTTACATTTTCATGTTTCAAATAGAAATTAAATATTTTGCCAGCTGCCACTAGAATATGCATGTAAAATATAACAGCAGTTCCCCGTCGCCTGTCCTTACACAGGATTCGAACCAAACTCTCCTACCAGTGTTCCAACCAACTAGGCCAAGACATGTTGTCAGGATTCTTACGACATAATATGCTTATAATTACAAACCCGTGTCGTGCTGTACTTTATATAGTAGACCTTATAGCTTACAACATCGCCATTCATTGTGAATTATTTCAGCGTAGTAAGTCAATTGGTTTTCGTATCGTTCTTAAAACCATCACATACAAATTATAACTTTGACAAGCCATTATGCAAAAGCTATGATAGATAAAATTATTTCACAAAAGCAAAATTTAGTCACAATTTATGACAAAAAATATTTGGTACAAATAATTTTTAATTATGTAACATTTTTGTCTTAGTACTCTTAACGAGGTGAAAATTTTTCCTTTTTTCTTCTTACCTAATAATATTTTGTTGAAATTTTTTCCTTTAAAAAGTACAAAAATTTCTGAAATATATATAATATACTAACATGAAATATGTGTGGTTTTACATAAACCCTCAGTGTCAGTGAATATACTTTTCTTATATATAATACCCAAACCAGTTTTTTTTTAAATTTAGCATTTTATTTTATTTTCATTCTAAGATGGTATAAAATGCAAAATTTATTATTTTCCTTTAAGAATTATAAATATGTATCTGTTAAACTTAATTAGGTATAGATATTTCCAGAAAACGGCGTATACAAATTCCTATCAACAAATTCAAGTTAACTAATGATTACATTTTTCATTTTCACGAGCCTTGACAGTAGGAGGAATGTAAGTAACTTTATCCTGCCGCACGCAAAATTCCTTGTGGGAAAAGTCTTGCAGGTAAAAAAACATGTTTACTTTTTAATTTTTAAATACAAATTTCGATATTTTGACAGGTGTAACGCTGAGTGCAAATAGCTACCGGGCACATTCTGTTATGAAAAATGTTACGCACTTTCTTCCTCGTCAACACGAAAGGTATTTGTGTGTAAGTACATTACTAAACGCAACACGAATGAAGGATTTAGGACAACCATGATACCATAAGACCATCAACATTTGAATACAGAGGTTAAAACGGCATGAGAGCAATAGTAAGCTATGAAAAAGAAGTACCCAGAAAAAACCCACTTGACAGCTTCATAGTCTCCTTCTTCCAAACTTATCAGACGACCATAACTTTTTCAGCTCCGAACTGATGGCCAAACTTTTTTTTATTTCAATCCCCACTGAGTAGATACAGGAGAATTTCAGGATAAGATAGAATCCATTAACGTCTTCATACGTGTTGCTTTGCGTATGCATGACGAATTACTAGACATGCCCTGGAAGACTCTGAAACAAATATCAGACCAACAATAAAACGAGATCCTAATCACAGACAACCGAATTCAAATTCAAAGTTTGATTAAGACAGTGGTAAATGAAGGAAAAAAAGTGACATAAAAATGCATAGGCATGTGAATTCTAGGCGAATGGACGTCGAACCCGCGAAATCTTCAAGTGTCTACGATAGTGCTAAATACGGTTAATCATCGTCACAGTTAAAACATATTTTTCCCGGTTAAAAGAACTTTTGTAATTATAGCCTATTGTTTCTTTCATTCTACTGTCTTTATAACCTACATCACTAAATTGCTCCAACTACCGTAACTCTAACACATATATTTCACGAGTTATTCAGTTGCCAATGTTTGTAAATTATTAGTGTAACACCATTGAATATATATGGTAGCACGCAGGAACTTTGGTTAGCTACTGGGTGAGATTACTATACAAGATCTAATTTTCTTTTCTGCACAAGGAGGTAAGACAAAATTGTCCGCATGAAAAAGCACAGCTTGTATCTTAGGTCTTGTCAATGATTAAACTGTAATAGAAAATTTGTATAGCAGATAAAAGATAAAAATTCGAATCATTCAATATGGCGGGGACTGTTTCGCATTAATAACGATGTCCTGACCACTGGTGTGGATGTCGTGAGATGTGATCGGAGCAGAGGTGGAGTGCAAAGGCAGTGAAGAAAGGAAATATTCCTAGAAAACCCGGCCAGGCACTGTTTACGTCTGCTTCGTTTCCCACAGAAATATATAATATAGCCAAACCTGCGAACGCGTACTCCTATAACCTACCATCTATGACTTAGTACATATTACCTATAGACATGTACCCTATCGGGGCCGCGGTGGCCGATGGTCAGACCATTCGCTCCCCCCCCCCCAAGGCGATCCGGGGTTCGATTCCCGGCGGGGTCGGTCCCCGGATTTTTGCATGTGGGAATCGCGCCGGACGATTGCGTTAGTCAGCGGGTTTTCTAGAGGATCTCCCGTTTATCCCGTCCCTTCATTACGGTATGCTCCATACTCACCTCGTATAACCCCTCACCAGCGCTAAAGACCTCGATGTTAAGCCCTGACCAAAATCTCTCACATTTAACCTATCATTTGTACTCTATAATCATTAACGTATCACCTATAACCTGTAACTAGACGCCTGCAATCTTTTATAGCCTAACACTTAAATCCACCACTTTTACTTCTCAACCGTGTTTAAGTAAAATGTATTGTTTCTTGTAGAGGTGAAACAATAATACTTTTAAAAATGCTGGAAACCGAATTGTAATTCTTTAAGGGGTATGGAAAGGTACGATGGCAAGTGGACGAGTGGAATACTTAATTAAATGTCAATAAAATCTGAACTACTCATCAAAAGTCGATGAAATTTTTTTGCCTAGTAGATATTTCATTAGCGGACGTTTATTTATGTAGCACTATGCGGTTGTGTGCTTTCCTTTCGAGTAAAACATTAAAAAATGGGATTTAGAAAAATAAAGGCTTAAAACCACAATATCTTCAAAAATGGAAAACTATAATTTTTATGATTTGTAATATGATAATATGTAGGACTCTATGATAACCGAATTTCAAAACTACTCGCGTTTTGGCTTGGAAATAATTTTCCTGTCCGAAAATCTTTGCACGAGAGGCTTATTGTTAAAATTACTTTAAAATAATTATCAGTGCCCCTCAGAACTATGCCAACAAAAGTGCACTCATGTGTGGGATTGGCTGCACTATTGGATAGTATATTTTGCATATAATTGAGGCATTATTTTATTAGATGCAGCCAGTATTTCTTTGAAATAAAGATCTGAAAGAAATTTTTACCAAATATTCGTCAGCATATAACTAAATAAATATTTAATTGCGCTAACAAAATACTATGTTGCCATCAGAACTTAATACAAAAGCAACACGCTTGATTTTGCTGACGCGGTGTACTTAATTTGGCAATTTGCTACTTTCTGGCCCAAATGTAATACTTTGTTTCGAAGAACACAAATGTGTAGTTCGTTGCGCCAACCGAACCTTTATGTGGGTGCAACCCGTAATTTTAAATCTCACCTCAAGAGTAACTTGGCTATTTTTGTAACAATAAGCATTATAACTATATTACTAAGTGTATTTAACTATGCTTATATCATACGCAAACAGTCCTGTTAAACAATTTATACAGGAAAAGAATAAAGACGGTAAAAGTGGTAATGTTCAGCTTCGTTAACTTATTGAATTTTACGAAATGTGTATCAATTAAAATGTATCAGTCAGCAGCGGTCAAAATTGATCAACGCCGACCTCCATACCTTAGCCATCTGCACGCCGGCTTACGGTGCGTGAGGTTCTGGGTTTGATTTCCAGTTCCGATGGGTATCAATTTGTGTTTCACGAAAAATTATTTACAAATTATCAAGTCACGTAAGACATGGAATAAAATTTATCTGGTGTTAAAAATGCTGGTCAACTTGAAAAAAAATTAATTAAGAAGTCAGAAAAAAAATATTAAATTATGCTAATGTGCTAACATTAGTGCAAGAGGATCCAGATTCGATTCTCAATGTTGCCAACAAATTTTATCGGGTCTGCACAGTAAAACGAACACAGACAAACAACAATTCTGATGTATTACCAGATGTTATCCTTAGTGAAAATTAAATTAAAAATAAAATATTATTTTACAAACAAAATTTTACTTCGCCATGGACGAAAAAAATATTTAGTAGCAACTATTTCATTTTGTTTAATGTAACTGTAACTTTTTCTTGGTATACGGGAAAAAATTTATTAAACTTTTGGTATACTGCACAGCCAATCGCGAACTTTTAGCAATAGTACTATACATTTTTACGCGAGTCACTTGTTTTATTTTACCAGAAGTTTATGCGACATCTAGCATGGCGACGCATAAACAGGGAATAAATATTATGAGCGGTATTTTTTTCTGGCTGTGTGTTGGTGTGCAGCGGTGCGCGCACTTCGCCTGGTTTACACGGACGACCGGGTGTATGCGAGCTGATGGATGGTGGGAGGCCACACACCCACAATTACAATAAAGAACACGCTCCGAGGAGTGTTGGGAGAGGAGGGTGTGGAGGGGGGGAACTGACAAGGCCAGGCGCATCTGATCGATTGGCCGGCCGCCACAATGTTGTTGTTTTCCTTTCTTCTTCTTTTTTTTCTCGCGTCACCCCTCCTCCCTTGCCACATCGCCTCATGCCCTGGCGTCGAATGCTCACGCTGACAGCAGCCTTGTCGCTCATTGTGGCACGAACAATCGGGAGGGGGGCGGGCATTGTGCACAGAGTTTCCCCAGCGCACAAAACAGAGGAGGAGGAAAGGGGGGATGGGCAGGGAGGAGGTGGTGGTGGGCATCTTTATCCCGCGGTACAATGGACCCGTGGGGGTTGATGCGCGGTTATGAAACATTGCAGCTCGCGCGCGGACAGGTGAGCGCGCCTGGATTCCCTGCAACCCGCGGTGATCCGCCGTGTTGCGGGCACACAGAGAATACTGGGGCAGCGGGTCTCTGTCGTGCAGTTTCCCAACTTCCGAGTTCCACAGATGAACGGATATTCTGCCCTACAGAAGTGTGAATACTGCACGGGTTTTAAATATGCTAGCTCACGGTTTTATAAGACCATACCATTGTCTCGTGTTGGCATTATTGCAGTTTTCGAGCGTCACTGGGTCATCCGATTGGCACTGCGTAAAAATTGTTCGTATTATTTTTTTTTCTAATTTTTTCTCACGTATATTCTTATTGTGTAAATCAACATATACAGTTATATACGTTTTGCTGTTAAGCAACTTTTTATACAGGTTATTAAAATAACAGTACTTAATATTTAAGCAGAACATAAATATGTATTAATAGGAAACAGAAAAAAAAGTTAACCAACACGAGTCCTACAACCAAAACCGTAAGGGCTATAATAATTAATTTACCAATAGCCATCACTACAGGAGCTGCCCTAAGTGATGGAGTCATCAAGGAGGTCCAGTTAGTTGGCCTATCCTTTGCCATGAATTTAATCCCTTGGGTTTTAGGTTAGATAAAAACCTGAAGGCCAACATCAGTCAGATTCATACGAACACTAGATGAACGTGTCAGTAATTCCTACCAGCACATCATAGACAAATCAGGAGTGTTGTTTCAATAGGTACGTGATTAGCTATGACGTAGGACACAAGGATACATTACTATGAATGGACGTCACATGGTGTACTTCGGCCAATGGGAAACACGATTACGGCATGAATTTTATGGCCCAAGTGTTTTTTTTTTTTTTTTTTTCGTGTTATGGTACATACTACCTCCTCTAAAATATTGGATAATTTTTAATAAACTGGATACAGTATATTTTAATTTTATAATCGTATAGTTTGAAATGAAGCCGTGAGCAGAAGCCAGGGTAATTCGCGAGAGAGGTCGATGGGCCTGCAAGTCACTTATACAGACGTTCGAAGAGAAAGCCGAGTAGGATTTGCTCTTGCTGAATGTTATTTCATTTTCAGATTTTCAGCCATAACATTTATTCAAATAGTATCATCAAAATGTTCTCTTAGGCAAATTATAGGATATATTATTGGTGAACTGCTTGACATAAATAATACTGGAATATTTTATTAGTTTGTCATGCAGAATCATTGTAAGACAATTCTTCAAAGTTAACCTATAATTCTCTCGCAATGATTCTGCATGACAAGTTCATGAAAGATTGCAGTATTTTCTATGCCAAGCAGTTTACCAAGAATGTAGTCTATGCTTTGTCGAAGAGAAAATTTTGATAATTCAATTTTAATAAATGTTATGCCTCAAAAACTGAAAATACAAAATAATTTACTAGCACTCCCCCTTGAGAGTGGGTAATTGACAAATATACTCTACTAATACAATTGATATCCATCTTTTTTTTTTTTTTTTTTTAGTCATTGTTGGAAACTTACAAAGAATCCTAGATAGTCATATCAGCTAACTTTATAAGCAAAAATGTTTACCCAGAATGATGCATGTGTTTCACCGCAATTAAACGTACGAGATATAGACTTCAGAGACTGTTCTTCAGAAATACCATAATCGAGAAACATTTTTGCTCAGTAAGTTAGTAGAACCTTTATTTTTTTACCCCGTAAATTGACTTAATGAAATCTACAGTTTTAAACTAATGTATTTAGCTCTGATGCGGACTCGTGTCATCAATTACGGCAAAGTTAAATTAAACAGTGCAGTAAAATTGTTAGTTATTTTACCACGAAAATCTTTTGGAACCCATTTACCGAAGAAATTCTTTGTATAACAGCAATAGTAGTTCTTGTAAAATAATTTAAAGTACATTTCGTTAACATTACAGGATACAGCCTTGTTTTTATAATTGCATAAAAAATTAATATGTATTATAATTTTATTCTAATAATGAAAACAAACTTATTGAGTAAATAACTGTTAAACTATTAATTTCACGTGAAATTATATTAAAAAACCAAAATTAATTGGCTGCAGCGGAACTTAAATATATATCCTTATAACTTCACCCCGGCCTTCTATCATACACAATGTGACTTTGCGTGAAGACAAGAACACGTAGTGATTTTTTTTTTTATTTGTAAATCGTATTTTTTATTATAACTGCTATCTCTATACAGCAGTAAATGTTCAGAAAGTTTAATGAAACATTAACGTCATATAGGCTAACTGCTAGAAATGGGACGTAAATTAAAATTGTACAAGGCTTGACTTGCCATTGTTGAGTCTTGAGGCACGTTTATACGATGACAGTACTGTCATGATAGCAGATATCACAATATTGAATGATAATAATAAATTATACAAGCATAAGAAACACGTGCAATGGTTGACCTCAAAAGGAAATGTAAGTAAAAAGGGCAACAATAAAATAACATTAACTAAAAAATTATTCTTTTTTGAAAATAAAAAGTACAATACTTGACAAACAACCCAAGGAGAAATGTTTGAAGCAATTTAGCAAGAATACTAAATAGCTTAGGTTTTTTACTCCAGCATGTATATATTACGATATACTAGGTGGGTATACGGTAGAATTAAAGAATTTTCAATTAAATGTGGCTGAATTTGATTCTTTTTATTTTTTTTATTTTTTATAATATGAATATAAGATTTCTTCAATAGTTAATTGTTTGCAATGTTAGTTATTTCGCATACCACTGTAAAATATAGTGAAAGTAAACACGGGAACAATAAAATAACATCAAGTCAGTTGTAAATAGATCACTAAATAAGGCAGTGAATGGCGAATGATATTATAAAATATGTATGCAGATAACATTCAGAAATACGAGGTTCCACGATAGCACTGCAACAAAGTTAATCCAAACCAGAAAGCAATAACAGTTGCAGTACTGTCACGACAACGCGGTATATTGTTACCACCAAGACCTTGTAACTCGTATCGGAAAAAAAAAAAAAAAAAAAAACAACGTCCAACCGAATATTTCCAAAGTTCCCCGTCTCCAGCAGAGAACTTACGCAACGAAAAATAACTTTTACAATAAAATAACCACGAAATGAAATTATGCGTCTTTATTAACGATTTCATTAACAAAATTTTGTTTATTAAGTATGTTGGAACCTGAAATGTAATAACAAAAATTGCTTTATGAACACGTGAAAATAAACCGAGTGTTCCCACCTTCGGTCAGGGTCACACTATGTATGAGAGAAGGCCGGGGTGAAGATTAAGCCGTTTGCTCGACTAGCGAGATGTGCCTGTCACCCGTTCGGTCCGAAGAATGGATTAGGTAAGATGAGATGAGTGAGGAGAAGCGGCGAATTGATAAGGGCGGGGGAAGCGGCAGTTCCCCGATAAAACCCGCAGAACAACGACCACATCCGCCACGATTTCCTCATGCGAAAAATTTGGGACTTACCCCGACGGGAATCGAACTCGGATCGCCTTGGTGGGAGGCGATAGGTCTGACCCCTCGGCCCCCGCGGAGCACCTACCGGTAGCCGGAACGATAATTTTCTCGAAAATTATTTTGCACTACTTTCTTTCATTGCCTTACTTGCACATCTACAGCTCTGCTTTGTCGCCATTGGTTGGATGTCTGCAACTGTCAGTATTATGGCCACATACAAATTGCGCTGAAGTTTCATGGTAACACGTGTTGTCAAATCAAGGAAGTGTTCACATTGATCTTTTTTTTTGTCGTAAGTCGATATGTGGACACTGTGTACGGTGCAACGTTTTGCAAAATAGTTGACATCGCTGAAAATGTTCTAGACTAACAAGATTAAGAGGAAGAATGTGCTGCAACAACAGAATGTTCAATTCTATCTCATCACGGATAAATATAGAGGGTACAAATTATATAAATGCGGACAGGGAAATATTGGGCGAATTTCATCACCTAATGCAACATTCTGGAAGATGAGAAGCTTTTTTTTAACGTACTTCCGTATAACATTCCATTAATTTATAGCGTGCTAAATATAATTGTTCAATAATTTAGAGGTTGAGGAAATAAGACACTCAATTAAAGAGAAATGAATCGGTTGAAGAACACCTAGCTCTGTGCTTAAGTTAATAGAAACCACACGTAATTAATTTAGGTACAAATTATTTTGTAACATTTTTTATGTGTTAGTTCACAGACCCACATACTTTGTACACTTTTACGTGTTTATGAAAGAATGCATAACCTTTGTAGGCATGCTGTATTATGAAGTGTAGTTCTCTGATTTAGAACAAATATTGGGTACAATTTCATGCTGAGTAAGAGACATTGTGTTAGTTTAAACTGGCTGCATGGAATTATGGTGCGATACAAGAGATAAATGTGTTTGGGGAATAGTGTTTGGTATCGATTATTGTGTACCACGCAATTCAACCTAAATTGGAACATAACCAATGTCCATTTTACTCTAATCTGTTCCTTACAATTCAGCTTTATAACATTCCTGGACGAACGTAACAATTACGTACCTTTCTCATCATGGATATAATGTATGCGTATCGGGTATGTGCAGGAGAGCTAGAAACATACTGCTTGCGAAGATGACTGTTATCTTCAACAACATTGATCATATATTGAATTAATGAGCCGTTGTAACTTTTTCTGTTTCGTTGTTGATTCTTTCTTCTTTAATTCAGGATTGTCATCAGAGTAGGAAGCTGGTGTAGGTGAAAGTGGAGAAAGAGTGCTGATATTAGTAGGTCTGTGAAAAATACTTTCAAGGTTGGTATTTATTAGCGAATTCACTACTACTTCGTCAGGTGACATGTTTGGCTCTTCAACAAACACTTGTCCACTTGTCATCTGCTGTAGTTTCTGTTCTGTTGCTAACCTTCCCCTTCAATCAGTGCACTGCCCAAGTTTCTAAGTGTACTGCAACATTGTTGCCAAACCATTACATGTAACATAGAGTACAATGATTGATTAGTTTTACTTTATATTGTTCTAAGCACGGTCTAAGAGGAAGAGGTCTTGACACTGCGTATGCTCTCCAGCAAGAGAATGTTACCCACTTTTTGTCGCTGAGCGCCAGTAGTCATTTGGTGGAAGATTTGTCTTGTTTACAACTGGCGGCATTACAATTTTCGCAATTATTCATATATAATTTTGTTAATATGGTAAGTTGATACAGTAGATATACGTTTCGTGTCCATAATTGCATTGGCATGTGTGGAACTGTTTATGTATGTCATGTGAAAAAAGTATTATGTACTATTGTGTTAGTAAACATATTCGATCAAAATCTATTATTTTCTGCCCTACACAATTTTAGAATCGTTACAATGTGCGTCTATATGTCAAAGATTGAAAATCTAAATTTTATGGTTGAAAAAAAATGTGTTACAATTCTAAATTTCATTTCAATTTTTTCATCTATATAATACACACAATTCCGATAACATCTTCACATGTTAAGTTAAGCTAAATACAAAGCAAGACAAATCTTCCACTAAATTACTACTAGCGTTCGGCGACAAAAAGGGAGTCAAACTTTATTCCTCAGTGTCAAGACCTCTACCTTCATAGACCGTGGTCCAGAACTGTTCCTCTATGGCCGTGGTTCTAAGTGTAGTAAGAGACCGCTACGTGGTTGTTTCATCAAACTGTTTTGCAATGTTAAACACTTTATTACATTTTTGCAACATGCCTGAAGCCATGTCAGTGAGGGAGTAATCCAGTCTTATGTTTGTGTCTACAGCCGGAACAGCCAGTTGCACGTGGCAGTGGAAAAGTATTTAAAGGATCGGAAACCAAAATGAACCCCTTACTTCAGAAAATACTCTTAAAACTTTTGTGATGTGTGGTTGTGTTCAGAGAAACCAGAACTTAAGCATTTTATAGATAAGTAATTTTCCTGAAAATGTCATTACTGTAAATAAAAATTGAAGTAAATTTACTCTACATGAAATGGATGTTAATTACCTCTACATGTGAGGGAAAATTACTTCACACGTGTAATGGAAAGTTACACAATTGGTAATATAACTTTTCATTTCATATTAGCGGAGACCCTATGGGGCAACATAGCGCGCGAGCGGAATTTCCCAGATATTAGAGTGACGAATACACTATAGCATGTGAAAATTTCCATACATGTTCGGAAACTAGGTTTCCCACACAAGGTTGGGGAATATTCCCATACAATTGATGAGTAAAATTACCATATTTTACTATGTATCGTTACCTAAAAAGAATGGCTTTAAATAATTTTGCAATGCCTCCAAAACTAATTATTGCACATTATTATGCGAGGTATAGCCACAAGCTAGTGTAAAAAAACACTGTTTGAATGTATTGAGTTTAAAAGTTCCCTAAAAATACCTTTTCTTCCTATTTAACGGCTTGTCGCTGGTTCCTATAGTCATTGATTGAAATGTAGTACAAAATCTTGTAGCTACACACTAGTTGTTTCTTCGTGGCTAGACGAGACTGATGCGTAACACGTCTAATGAAATATGAACGTCCAGAGCATTGCCCGATGTATGTTACGGCGTGATATGCCGTGTTCAGCGTCAGATAACGCAACAACACGTGTTAACATTGCCCGCCATAACAATGTAAGTACTGCTACATGTAAGTATTGACGTATTTTTTTTTGTGTAACAAGTGTTTACACCTGTGAACACACGTTATCACGTGTTAACACGAAACTTGAGCGTAGTCTGTATGCGCTCGTTGCTAATCACAGGCGTGTTGTGTAGCGGTAACATTGTTCTAATTGACAAAGGGCAATAACAGATGCTTATACACGAGAAACGTTGCCAGCAACAACGAAGCAGAGGCGCAGATGTGCGCATATGACATTGAAACAAAGAGGTGCAAGAATGTTTCGCCACAATCCAGTGTCCCTAGCGGTAATATATTACCAGGGGCATGAACTTCTCGCGAAAAGAATTCTGCCACAGTTTGTTTCAATGCCTTATGTGTAGAGCCACGATTTTATGGCGAAAAGATTTTTGCAACATTTGGTTTCGATGCGTCATGTGCACACCTGCAGCTCTGCTACATCGTCTGTGGTTGTATGATTTTACTCTCAATTGCCTTTGCAAATTATAGACGTACAGACTCACAATAATCTTATTCTGATTGGTGCAGTCAAATGAGAAACGTGTCTGAACAAAGCCACGCTGGTCAATAACCTTGAAACAGAACTGCCGATGTGCACGTGAGTCACTGAAACAAAGTGGGGCAAAAATCTTTTCGCGACAAAATCGTGGCCCTACTTATGTGTACATGTGCTTGTTCTGGTTCATAGTCAGTGATTGGCTGTCTTAACTGTCATAAGTCTTGGGTTCTACCCGCAAGTAGCATACATGCGGTGTGCAGTAACCTCACTGTGGTTGGCACAGTAATATGAGAGACGTCACTTCACACGGACATTCTGCCAATAACCATGAAGCAAAGCTGTAGATGTTCACGCAAAGCCCTGAAACAAACTGGGGAAAGATTATTTTCACAAAATGTTCAAAGCTACAGACAGGAACTTTCGCGAAAAGTGTTTTGCAGCACTTTGTTTCAGTGCCTCACGTGCGCACCTGCATCTCGGCTTTGTGGCCAGTGATTGGATGCCGTAACACCCAGAGTCTTGAGGTTAAACCCGCAAATCACAGACGTGATCTGTCGCAGTTATCCGTGCTCTGATTGGCACTGTCAAATGAATAACGACTCTGCACAGATACACTCTGCCAATAGCCATGATGTTGAGCTGCAGGTTCGCACATACGGCACTGAAACAAAGTGGGGCAAAAATATTTTCGCCAAAAATTCCTGCCCCTATTCATGGCCCTATCTAGAGACAGGGAAATTTCGCTGGTTCACTGACCAGCAGGCTAGCCTGCAAGAATATCTGTGTACTTATGCAGACAGCAGTTGTTCATTAGCTGCTCACTGACACTGTGACACAACACGATATAGCTAGGGCCATGATTTTGTCGCGAAAAGATTTTTGCCCCACTTTGTTTCAGTGACTCACGTGCACATCGGCAGTTCTGTTTCAAGGTTATTGGCAGCGTGTCTATGTTCAGACACGTTTCTCATTTCACTGCACTAATCAGAATAAGATTATTGTGAGTCTGCACGTCCATAATTTGCCAAGGCAAGAGAGAGTAAAATCATCCAATCACAGACGATGTAGCAGAGCTGCAGGTGTGCACATGACGCATCGAAACCAAATGTTGCAAAAATCTTTTCGCCATAAAATCGTGGCTCTAGATATAGCCTCCCATGTACGTTCTTCTTTACTATCGGCTCAACACTCTCCAGGCGGAGTCAAATTAAAAAAAAAAAAAGCCAATTGAGACAGCGGCATGGACAAATAGTTGCTTGAATGCTTGCATGCGTCAAAAGAAACCGCGAATTTTTCAGACCCCTGTCTGTTACCTCCAACGTGAATTTTTACGTCCCAACTGAAGAGTGGTTTAGAAATATTCAGGAACCAACTCTGCATTGCAGATATTTATTAACAGTGCAGAAATACTTTGTACTGGGAAGAGAGCGGCAGGACCCTAATAGAAGCCCACTACCAGTAGCAGTGTACATCGGACAGAGGAAAGTGGACCTTATGAAAAGAATTTCAGCCGATGTAGGTACCTGCTGTGAATATGCAATATCATTCCCTGTTCCTATCATATTTTATGACACCTCCTTCACCCCTCATACAACTCGAGCCAATGTGCGCGTACCTTTGTCCCCTGATCCTTGTACGTCGTAACTCATCCGTCAAGCCCAGGGGCATTTTTTGTCCTCGGCTGTGTGGAACAAAAGCCGATCGACGTGCTATCAACAAAACGATGACAGGCTGTAACATGGCGAGGTTTTCTCTTGTGCTTTGTGCGAGCAAACGTCGGAAACTCATCCGCGTAGTCAAATGACGATTTTCGTAAATGCGGCACGAACCTGGGGCTTGGAAAAAATAAATTATTTCATCGCCCTGGGAATTTTATTGTCGCATTAAAGTAACTGCTGAATGCGCGCGACGTAACTACCTACAAACTTCAACAAAGAGACGCACCTCTGACTATTTTTACTCATGCCCGCAAATATTATTAATCCTCATAACCTGAATAGTGAACGATACAGCTCAAGGGATTTGAACGCCGTTTCACGTTCCTTTTTTTTTTATCTTATTTTATCGAGAAGAAGAAGAAAGGTTAAAAAATACAGCTAAAGAAAATTGCATTCGCTTTTCAATCTTGGTCGTACATTCTTGGGAAGAAAAAGAGCAAGTCTTCTGTCACCAATTTCCATTTATTTCATTCCCCTCCCTTCTCACCCAATGCCTCCTAGCCCATCGAACCGTTCCATTTTCTTTCCCCTCCTAAACAGCATTTTATTCTTCAGCAGGTTTTGATGTCATTTACATGTTCTGACAGCGTAATTTATTCAAGAAAAACTTAATTATACCTTTTGTTATCCGTTGATCTGATGGATTTCTGCTGCCTGAAGCAACATGATTATACAGAACAGAGGCGGAGGGAGAAATAAAAAGTCCGTTGTCGCTGATGAAGCGGTCACATAATTCCGTTTCCTCGAGGAGGTTTTGTCCCGTGTGAACAATCACGTTTTCCGCCTCCGGGGAAAAGAAAATTTATCCCGCGCGAGTCAAGCGTCGTTGTTTGCCAAGGCACCTGGCAGGCGGCTAGGGAATTATTGTCGACACAGCAGCTCTGGCTTTTTGTGTACTTAACGTTGGCTGCAGTGTTTAGTGAAATGATCTCAGTGAACCTACCGTGTTTACATACTCTTTACTTATGTCATACTAAGCAAATTAACTCATCGTGGTACACAGTAAAGTTTAAAAACTGGCATTTGTTCTATTCCTGGCTTTGGTTTTCCAAGGCAGTTCGAAAATCATTGAAAACCTTCGGATGATTTTTTAACAAACGATAAGCCATGGCCGATTCCTTATTTGTCTATTTGGGCAGTTGTTTCAGTCTCTGATGACCTAGCTATCAACTAGACACTGAGAATTCTACCTACTTCGGAAATCTGGCGCGAGTGAAGTTACGAATTTACATGTTAAATTATATGCGATAGGCCTAATTCATTTTTAATTACATCTACTTCGCACCAAAGTCGTTTTCTCTATTGAGTAAATGTGGATATTGCAAGTTGAATAACAATGAGGGGATGTGAATGTTTTTAGAGTGTTATTTGTACACGAAAAAAAAACTTATTTATTCACAGTTTTCATAGTATTAAAAACAGCCAGAATATCTTATAGAAATGTGAGACTTTCCGAGATAAAAAAAATAATGTGGTTGCATATATGTATGCTCTACAGGTACCGAGTCCGACCAAATGCGTTAATGCACTCCAAGAACCAGGCTAGCGAACACCCAATCAAAAATTTCATCCTTATGACATATTATGTCTAATTTTTTCTAGAAAATGCCTTCTCTCGTGAGACAGATAAAGAGAATGAATGTCCATCATAGGTATTTCTACTGTCTTTTATCTTCATTTTGAACCGAGCGAGGTGGCACAACTATGACATGTTGGACTCGCTTTTTGGAAAATCCGTGTTTGATTCCCGGCTCCGGCCATCCTGATTTATGTTTTCCATGATTTCGGTTCCTTAAGGGCGTTAGACCATAAAAATTATTTTTTTTGTATTTGTGCCAAACACTGTTCAACTTTTGTACATCATATAACACGTCATTTCACCAAATAAAAAAAATTAGGCCCCATAGTTTTCGCATAATCACTCATCAAAGTCACAGGATGGCCATTGCGGTGTAGCCAAAATGAAAAAAATAATATACTAACGAATTCAAAATTACAGGAACAGAAAGTAAGTGTATCAATGCATTTTATGACATGTTTGACAAAAGTTAGTTTTGAATATTTTAGTAGTAGCCAAAAGTCAAAGTTATGCAAAAATTTACTCATTTTCATCAATTTTTTAAAAAAAGTACAAACATTTAACGCTTTGGGTTTACAAAAGTGTCTTGAGCTCACATCATGACTAGAGATGATGGTATATTGCGAAAATGTTTTGTGCCAACATACCCTTGAAAACACTGAAGTTTCTTGCAACATGTATGATAGGGTGATATACGTTTGACACAACGTAGCGCTCTGCAGACCAACAGCAGGCATCAAATAAGATTGGCTCAGTCAAATAAAGTAACATCTCCAAGTACAAAGAAAAGCCAGTTATTTTTTGATAAGCTAAAACGTACGCTGACACCCATCAGTCAGTCAAGTTTTCCCGCGATAAGCCATCATTTTTATTCATTAAGTATAAATATGAATTATCTCGCTTCTGCAAGTTAATAATTTTTATTATTTTGGTTTCACCGCAACTGCCATTTTGTGACTTTGATATGTCATTATGCTAAAACTATGGGACCTAACTTTTTTTTATTTGAGGAAACGATGTGTTATCTGATGTGTAAAAGTTGAACAGTGCTTGGCACAGGTATACATTTTTAAATTTATACGTATCCAACGTTCTTTAAAAATGCCATGTCTGACTCCCCTCCCAACTCCCGCCATTGTACTAAGTTGTGTCTCCATCTCTAGTGACCTACTGTCGATGAGACGTAAAGCGCAGTAACTAGATCACTCGCCTCCCACCAAGGCAACCGTGGTTCGATTCCCGGCGGGGTCACACCCCGAGGTTGCTCCAATTTTACCCACGTCAGTAGGGTGCGTAACGAAAATGACTTCGTTTAATGTGCTCTTATTTAAATATAACAGTTAACTCTAGCAGAAGCTTAAGCAAGAAGTTGTAAAAACCCCAAGCAACTTTGTTTTATTTGTACGATACCTGGAGTATGTTTCACGAAGTCATAACTGTAACCCCAAGGGTTAAACTAACTCCACACAGAAAATGCAGCAAAATGCATTCTCCACATTCTGGGTGTAAATCACAGAACTGAAGCTGGAAAAAAAATTTAACCACACACGAATAAACGTAGTCTTAAACACTTGTGTGAATACCGATTTTGAATATTCCATTTCTACGATACTCTTTGTGAACATGGGTAACGAATTTTATGGTGATATTTTCTAGTGTCGTGGTGTATTAAATATCTCTGGTGACATTAAAAATTTTAAATATATACTCTTGCATAAAACATTGCGACAACGGATAGAAACGTAATTGGTGGATTAATCCATGATCTCCTGTTTTTAATGTTTTCTGGATAAATATTTTTTACGCCTGAACGAGAGATGATATCAAAAATCTGTTGGGCACATTTGTTTAAAATGGTTTTCACTATGTTGAAAAATTTTTTCAAGGTAGTAAATACAATGGTTATAGATAATTGTGTGATTACCAAAAATTATGTTAATATACTCAGTATTCGAAACCGTAAACTTTTTTTGCTTTCGAGGAAAAATATTAGCTATCACGACAAGAACAATTTCTATAAATATTTCACTTCAAAGTGAACACTGCCCAACATATGAAATTATAAAAAAAAGAAATTATTTATTTGGACTACAGAAAAAAAATTTTGAGAGTTAAGAAATGTTTACACTAATATTTGTTACATGGATTTTTTCGTATTTAAAATCGTAAAGATAGAGACATAACGGTCCAGAGAAAGTTGTAAGCTGTGATCAGTTTATTCTGAATAGCCTATTAAAAAACTGCCAAAGACATTAGTGATGTCTTCTCTATAGTTTAAGATTCCACTATTAACCTGATGTACAAACTCTTTGTTTCAAAGTAGTAATATTGGTTTTAGACTGTAAATCAAAAAATTTTGTTTGAATAACAAATTTAATATATGTGTTTTTTACGTATTTGCACTAAATTGGTTTTATGTATTAAATGTAACGTGTAAACAGTGATAGAAAAAAAAATACTAATTTTCCTCTGTCACTATTTACAAACTACATTTACCAAGTAATTGAAATTTACGGCAGAAATTTTAAAGAACACATACATCAAATTTGTTCTTCAATCAAACCTTTTTTTATACTTATTACTAAGGCTTTAAAAAAATAAATTTTACATCAGGGATGTACTGTAATCTATCGCAAAATATTTAGGAACAGTGGGACATGGCCGGTACCTTCTTATGGCGATGACATGTTACGAAGACCAACAGGGGTATGTAGGTTCGTGAAAGGAAGGGTTGGGCGATACGTGGAGTGTGAGGGTGTGAAGCTTTGACGCGTGATGGTGTCTGCCGTGAGAGTCCTTCAATCCCCTCGGATGGGCGTGGTGTCAGTGGGTTTAGGGGTGGGTCGCTTCCATCACGCCAGGGGGGTGCTTGAATAAATTAAACAGCTTGTCGTCGACTGCAAGGGTACGAGATGTGATGGGCGGGTGGGGTGAAGGGTGCAGGTTGGGGAGGGGTGGTGGCAAGGTTCGCGCGCAATCACCCCAGCACAACCCCGCCCGCCGAAAATGTTGTCGCTGCCGGCAGATTAGTTGTATTAAGGGGGCGCGTTCGAGGGGAAAAAACCCTTCGCTTGGGAAGATTGGAGGGTGGGGGCGTGGCCTTGGAAGGGGGGCAGCTCGAGATTACCCGCGAGCGAGAATCTGAGGATGGCGATGGGGGGATGGTGTCTCCGGGCTTATCCTGCACAAGTGCTGCTGTCAAGCGTTAGGAGCAAGGAGGGAGGGGGAAATAGAAAATAAAAAGTCTCGGCGCGTGAGGGCGATTTATTTCGCGGACAGTGCGAATCGATAACCTTCAGCGCCATGTTGTCGGAGTCAAGGGTGTCTCGTCGGAAATATAAATTGGCGAATTAAAAGTTCGACGTCGCGACAAGAGATCACTGTGTGACGTTCGCGTCCGCGACGAATCCCACAGCCGGTGTGCTTGTGTGTTACTCGTGTTTCTTTTAATAAACCTGCAGCATGTGAGGACGTAGGAAGGGCCAGTAGTCCTAAGTTAATTAATTTTTCGAGAACCATCAAGTTCATGCACACTGTAAGCATAACAAACATCTGCGAAATACGTTTCCTTTTGTTCGCAAAGTTTTCTAAGCTATATTTTTTTTTCGCGAAATATAATATTTAATTTTTGTCAGACAACACAAAAAAGGCATTGGAAGTTGAGATGTGTAACCAGTAGTAATTGTTTTTTTTTTTTTCACAAAAATCTTGGATTTTTGCATGTTATGTTCTTCGCACATTTCGGATTAAAGACAAGAAGGGAATACAATATAGATTCATGTATTTCGATTAAAAACAGATATTACACGTTAAACCAATTTTCTTTTCTGTGCTTGCAACGACTAAGCTGAAAAAGCTATATTCTAGCATGTTTTATCCAGTGGTTACAAGGAAATCGTTGTATTAAATAAAATATATAAATTCATAAACTGCACAAATGTACGTGCAAACTCTTTTTTTGCAGAGAACATGTTTAACGCTAAATAAAGCGAGCATATGCAAGATTCTAATAAACTCATTTTTTTTAGTATATCGTGTTTAATTATTTAATCAATATAGTGATAAAAGTAATAGTTAATATAATAACTTAATTTATAAGTAATCTTAAGGCACTGAATTTTATTACAATATGTGTATTTCATGTCATAAGTATTTTAAAATCTCCACGTTTACATTTTACTATAGTACTGCCCAGCAATCCAAGGACTGAAATATAAGCTAATGAACAAGCACTGACAGCGGTATTCCTTAATAATTGATGATATATAACAAATGTAAATCAATGATAGCAAAGTAAAATAAACAATGATATAAAACATATATCAAAAATACACAACCAAACTACGATAGTTCAGTAAAAAAATATATTATTCAAGAAATTGTGCAAAAATACTGATTTATCGCAGCAGTAGATACAAGCACATAAAAAATTAATTATTTCGTAAATTCTCGTTAGGAATGAATTCTTAACAGAATTTATATTTTAATAACACTACAATATTTTTGTGTAGATAATTTCTTAATCTTATTCTAGCGATAAGGTGTCATATTTATTTTCTTAATTTCTCAGACACATGTTTTTTTTTTAATGTTCTGCAAACCGCAATTTCAATGACAAATTTAAACTTTTCATATTATGTATTTTATATTTTATTGTGGCACGTAATCAGTTTTTTATGTAATGCCAGAGAATCGATAGAAACTTAATTTAGTGTATAATTCTATTCTCTGAGCCAAAACATTCCATTACTCATTGTCTACTGGATTTGTGCCTGTTTTAGAGACATTTTCTTCGATAGCGTTTGGTTCTTTCAGTGACGAAGTAAATGAGTCGTTCAGAATTTTCTCCGGAATTTTTAGCTGCAGGAGCGCCCGATTGCATCTTCGAGTGGAAAAATAAAACGTCAGTTATGATCTAGGGACATACTCCACAAAAGCAGAGTTGATGTGAACTTGTTATGTTCTAAAATGATATATGGAATGTAGAAACCCTACTTACTTTTACATCTTGTTAAGTTCACTGCTTTTTTAATGGTTTTCCAAGTCACTTAGAATAACCTGAAGTCATATAAACATTTCTAGGTGGTAATTGTAATAATCGTGAATGGCCTATGTGTACCCTGATGTGTTAAGACTCAACTATTTGCCGGGAGGAACTGTTGAACTTTGGAATAAATTTTTTTAATTTTACGTTTAAGGAAGAATCAAAACTATTAAACCATTTTACTACTTGGCTTGTTGTTTTATCGCCACTGAGATGATTCATGATATCATATTTTCAAAAGACTATGTAACTAACTACTGAAAATTGTTAAAAGAAACCGTAAGTACATTCAATTCAGTTTACAGATTAGCTAAGCAATTTTGCATGCTATAGTTGTTGTTTTGTAAATATTTATAGAAAAAATGAAAAATATTCTTACATTACGTTTTGAATTATTTAATTGGTATTTTTTCCTCTGATTCGCTGACACGTCTAGCCAATCTGCGAAGAGTTTTTAATTTTTATAACCATATATTTGTAAATTTGGAGCTATCTTCCAGTTCATTTTGTAATAGTTTTTCCGTGTTTCCCAATTAATAACTCGGAGTATTTCGTTGCAGTCTTAAAATATATTTTCTTCAACATACGGACA
Source organism: Medauroidea extradentata (assembly GCA_003012365.1). Taxonomy (NCBI): domain Eukaryota; kingdom Metazoa; phylum Arthropoda; class Insecta; order Phasmatodea; family Phasmatidae; genus Medauroidea; species Medauroidea extradentata. Next base: position 111,894 of record PNEQ01084019.1, on the reverse strand, counting down.
TTTTTTGTTGGGCTTCTCTGGGACCACGTTCCTACCTACTTCTCATTGAAACATGACTTATGCTTCTTAATCACCTATAATATGAAGAATAAAGCAGGGGCCTTGTCAAACTAGCAGAACACTGCATATAGTCAACATTCTTCTCATTCCAGGAGCATAAGTATTTACGAAAATAATATGCAGCCACTTTATCCTATTATGGCAAACATCTTCATGGCGGAATTTGAGAAGAAACATACCTGTGCCAGCCAGTGCATACCTTAATTCCGGTGTAGACGACTTTCACTAGCTGAAATATTGAGGAAGAGAAAACCCGAAAACATCTTATATACATAACAAAAACATGTCCCAATATCCAATATCAGTTTTAATAATATCATAACAAAATTTATCATTCCTGAAGAATAGAGGACAACAACTTTGGCAACTGTCTCTGTCTGGGTAATTCCATTGAATGAATACTGGATCTTTGGAGTGTCTGCCTGGTACTGGATGAAAAATAAGACACTAGGTATTTCGGTGGTACGCGGTGATCTGCGAGAATGCCCCAGCTTTATGCTAATGACAAATGGTTGGTTTTGGGGTGGTATTGATTTTAGCTCCTGCTGAGGAGTTTGTCTTGAAGTAGTGTTGAATCTGCAAGACTAGGTTGCCAATGATGATGCCAAAAGTTTAATACTTCCATCCACGGCGCTTTGCTTCTGACGAAGAGCATTAAAGACTTTGCTGTATCTCCCTTGTAAATAATCTTCGTTCTTGTGGTACCCGCAACGAGGACATCTATTCGATCCTTGACTACGACCATCCTGAATTCAGTTTTCCATGATTTCCCGAAATTGCTCCAAGCGAAAAATAGGATGGTTCTTTTACAAAGGTTACTCTCCCAGTTGCTGACCATGTGTTCAATTGTGTTAACTGTCTGAAATTACTTCGCTGTTTACGAGACATAAAGCCAACTTTCAATACCTTAATTTTGCTCATATCCGCCAAGTGCAGAGACTCGTTACCAAGCGATACCGTAGAGCTGAGATACACAGCGCCCTTATCAAGGGGTGGTGTGGAGTGGCGAACTCATTACAAGTTGTTGATAGGTGATGTGATAACCACGCCCACCTGCCGTGATTGGAAAGGGCGTGTCCCTTTCTGTCAGACTGCCTTCAACAGAAGCTGGTTACTATAATAGATTCTGACAGCTCGTGTGAGGCCTAAGCTGTAATACATTAGGACAAAGTGAACGACGACTGCCAATGATTGGTCAGCTAACACTATGGAAATTGTTTCCTGCTATACACATTGTGCTCAGGAACAGGAAGGAATAGATTCTGCAACAGTTGCTGCACTCCATATTCTGACAACATGGTCCCTGTCCCGGAAGAGATATGTTTCCTTGCTTACTCGGCGGTACGAAGAATATTCTGATTGACACAGGGATCTCATTAAGACATTCGTAATTACCCGTGTGGACGTATAGAAACACCAGAAAAGGTGTCTGCAGCTTGCATAGTTCGGTGTTGCTTCGGAAAATTCTGAGCACTTCCCATGAAGTAATAAATTGCTAGTTGCTACTTGTTGGCATAAACGCATTGTGTATAATTCACTGCATTCAAAACAAAGTAACGTCTAAAAGTTGTTTTCGTAAGGCAATCGTGCTCATTTAAAGTGAATCCGCCCGTACAAGCAAGTGTAAAACAATCAGTATGAAAGACCCTTGAAAATCTGAATAATTATAAACCTCGCTTTACGTAACAATGACTTTAAAGGGTGATTTATCGTGGGAAACATACAGTATTTGCTATGTTAAAATTTACAAATTGAGTGTCCGAAATTTACTTTGCGTTATTTGTTGGTTCTCATTAAACTGCGCCAAATGAGAATTTAAAGACGCAGAAAATGACCGTTTTTAACTGTCTAGGCCGTGGAAAATAATGCTGACGTATCGTGTAAATTGCAACACACACAAAAGTGTTCTGGAAACAATTTTGACGTCAGAAATTTGCCTAATTTTACACTATCTCTTACAATGTGAGCTATTATTTCTTGTTGAACTATATGCCATAGGTACTTAAAATAAAGCTAATAGTTAGAGGTGATAGTTAGAGATGATGGTTTATCGCGGGAAAACTTGACTAATTGCTAGACTTCAACGTGCGTTCAGCTTATCAAAATATTACTGGCTTTCGCTTGTACGTGGAGCTATTGCCGTATTTGACTGAGCCAATAAGAATCCCGCTATTGTAATACTTGACGCATGTTATTGGTCTGCAGACAGCTACGTTGTGTCAGACGAATCATACATATTGAAAGAAGCCACAGTGTTTTCAAGGGTATTTTGGCACAAATAATATTCGCGATATACCATCATCTCTAATGATAGTATATCGCGTAAATGTTTTATGCCAACATACCCGTGAAAACACTGTAGTTTCTTGCAGCACGTATGATTGGGTGATGTATGTCTGACACAATGTAACTGCCTGCAGAACAATAAAAATTACAATAGCGGGCTTCCTATTGGCTCAGTAAAATAGGGCAACAGCTCCACGTAAAAGCGAAAGCCAGTAATATTTTGGTAAGCAGGACGTACGTTGAAGCCTAGCACACAGCTAAACTTTCCCGCGATGAAAAATCCTCTCTACCAATAGTGCTTGACGTCCCGCACACGTGACCTTCACAGCGAGTGTCCACACAGCCGGTGTAATGAGATGCCGCGCTGAGCTGACTGTTGACGTCAAATGAACAAGGTAGGTGAGTTCATCCCCATCACACTTAACGACCCTCCGCTGTTACGACCTGCATTTCGGTATAATCATGTCGGCGGACGGGAGAAGCCAGTGGCAACTAGAGGCGCGGCAGCTCGTTCAGAGGGATCTGAAACAAAGACCTCGGTGATTGCGCCAGGAACTCTCCCACACGTGAGGTCCAGTCATAATCACCACTAGATTCCTGCAGAAGTGGGACAACTCTCACCTACCGTACAGTACACCCAAGTAAAAAATAAGTTAGGACGTGGCTTAAGGGCATCCATGTGGGGAAAACCACAATTTTATATTTGTATAAAATAGTGCTAATTTTATAGACGTTACTTGGAAGCATATTTATCCTCTAGCAAAAAAAATAGCTCAACCAGTTTTCCCATAACGGTACTTCAGAGTCAAAATTGGCACGTTTTTAGTTCTTATAAGCCTAAAAAACAATAAACATAACGAAATCAAAAAATTCACACCGAAACTAAATGCCACGGGCTATTGCTTGACATGTTTAAAATTCATAAAAAAATGTTTTCTACATTTTTAAAAAATTCAGAAAATTTGAATTTTTTTCCTCTTTTATCGATTTTTTTAAATACCAAAATATATTGTAACGAATTTGAAAACATTTGTGCCTGTGCCTGTGACACGTAGTTTCAGTGTGACTTTTTCATTTATTTATGTTCCTTGGTTTTTGTGGCTAAAAAAACTTAATATGTGCACATTTTGACTTCGAAGTGCAATTATGGGATAACTGGTTGATGATTTTTTTTTTCGTACAAGAGGATTGTACTTCTAAGAAACATCTACAAAACTAACACTATTTCATTCAAATATAAAATTAAGATGTTTCCGCACTTGGATGCCTTTAACAGGTCGTGGTATTTCAGCGCTGGAAACGTTTGTAAAATTTTGAACGAATTTGAAAGTCGATGTAGTTACTGGTCATCCTTATAATATTTCGACGTTAAGTCATTTTAACAAACCGCTTAAAGTTTTGCATTAAACAGTTTCATGCATTTGTTAATAGAAGGGTTGCCCTTTTTATAGTGTTAGCAACAACATTTCGATATGTATTAAAACTTCATAGTTACATAACTAGTAATTTATTCTATATTTATCCTCCTATAGTTTATTTTATGTTCAACTTAAATCAAAACCGAATTTTCGGAGGGCCAGGCAGACCCTTCTTGCTGCAAGGTAAAGCGATACTTTCTTTTAAACTTCGTTAAGTGGATAGTTTCGTAGATATATTGATGTTATGTTTCTCGTTTTATAACTAAGAATAATTATTAATTAATTCCAAATTACAGGTCCAATCACGACATACAGCAGCACTTAGCAGAACTTCCTAATCTTAAACCAGCTGATTGTTATCCAAATTTTCTAAAGTGAGATTGAAATTAATATACAGCGGTGTTAGATGCCGATTTTTACAACGTTTTTATAAAGTCGTTTCTTGTCTCTTTGTTTGTCATTTTAGAACATTTTTTAAAGCTTTAAACTACCTTCCCCATTACCTAGATACTTGAAATTTTAACATAGATCAGAACTGGAGACGATGTAACTTTCTTGTCTGTTAGGTACAAATTTTTCAATTGACTTTAAACTTTCTTCCTGGTGGGCTAGAGTTTTGAAACCTAAAACATGTCTCAAAATTGGATGACAATATAATGCAGGTGGCATAATAAATTTCTAAATTAGTAATTTATTATTTGTATTTTAATAAACCACGTTAAACTAATTTATATATGAGCTAGAGTCTTTAAACATCAAACATAGCTCAGAACGTGATAGCAATGCAATATAAGAGAGAGAAACATTGCAAAATAAGCATTTATATATATTTTTTTTTCTGGCAATATTTTAAACTAAAAACGTTGGTCGCATGAAACAGCTAAATTGTATAGAATAACTGTCGTTGAGAAAACTCACATAACCGGTCCTGTAATTTGTAGTGCAATAATGACATTGGTGAACTATTCGAACATCAGTTACCTATTGCATACACCCCACGGTTTTAGTTTTAGATCTCAAGTATCTTATAGGGAAACTTGTTAACACTTTTAAGTCCGTTTTAAATCCTGGTACACTAAAAAAATTAAACACATAAATATACTAAAATAAAGTAATTTTTGTATCTAACAAATGTCTATCAAAACCGAAACAACAGACCAGCTTGTTTGTCGGTGCTGTGTGGAGTGTTCCTATTGCAGTTCTGTCGACGGAGTAAAGAGCATCTTACTGTTACAGAGTATAATGTACGTTTCTTCTACAGACCGGACTCTTGTAAGAATTATCCAGATATAACCAACAACTAAGATGGACTAGTGTCATTATAACTGAAGTTTGGTATCTACGACAATACGTTATTTTCAGTGTATACACTAAATTATATCAACGGAATTTACACAGTTTCGATAAGATGCAGGTTTTTCCACTGGCGAATGTGTTGCTTTGTTAATGATGACTGATAAAAATAATGAGAAAACTGCAGATTGGGAGCAACAGATTCAGTTAGTAGATATATTTCAGAAATACATCATTACTAAAGATGGTGAAATTTCGCGAATTCAATGACCTACGCGTTAGAATCAAATATCCTATACTTACTCAAGTCCCGACCATTTGTCCACTAGCTGCTACTCAGAGGAACAGCAGACAATGAACGAATAGACAGAGCTTGAGTATGGGTAGGATATTTGATTCTAACGTGAAGGTCATTGAATTCGCGAAATTTCACCATCTCTAATCATTACAAATTCAACTCATTTATCTGTAATTTTTAAACTACAGTTTAATTCTGTAACTTAATTGTGATATCGACAGTATCCCTTGATCTTAGTCTACACGTAATAAATATCCTACCGCCCACAATTCCACAGCAAGCATGCCACTAACTTTTAGTTGCTCGTTGTTTAAGTGTTTTGATAATTTACATCTAAATGTACATTAATATTTACGGTTGACTAGCTTAGTAATACGTATTATTATTGTACTGCTGTTGTGGATAGTTTAATTTTAGTAATGTTCAGTTCTGCTCCTTTACTCACTGAGTCACTATGAAGTTATGCTGTTTTGAAAAGAACACATTTTTGTACAAATAGCAGTATTACTACTAATAAAATTATGTACAAATTAACACACATACCTGGTAAACAATTATAATAAGTACTTAAACGGTAAGTAATTACACCATGAATACACATTGGTTGAGTGATTAAGGTCATAGACTGGCGTAATGTTAGGAAAAAGTCCGTGAATTTACGGTAAAGTACAGGCAATAAATTATCTAGAAATCTTAGTAAAATTACAGACGCTCAGTTTTGCTATGTAACAGAATCCGCCGTAGAATTACGGACAATCCTTTTTCTTAACAAAAAAATTTACTTCATTTTAAATTACTGGCACTGCATTTTTTTTTTTCTGAAATAACAAATGCTCTTTTTGCTATGTTTTCTCGAGATTTTGACGTATTATAACCTGAAAAATTTCTTGAATCTGCTAAGTTTCGAATCCTTGGCAAACACTCTAACTATTGTACCACAGTGACCAGACAATTTTGAGCGAGGCCCGTGCAGTGGTAACAGGCTAACTTTATTAGAGACACATTTTGTAATATTTGTCATACTAACATTACAGAACTTCGTGAGTAACATTGCGAGAAAAAGATTTCACTCTGTACCAATACATAACTTTAAAGATCCATACTCACCGACCCGAAACGCAGATAAGAATTGCGATTATTTTTCAGCTGTGTTGTGACATGCGTGGTCACCCACGGCATGATAAGTCAAGCGAGGAGAGTAGAATATGTGTTTGACCTCCTTGGAACTCTTCTGCCACTTACAGGGCTGCTCGGCCCTTTGCCCTTGCGCGATACGAGTCTTAGGCTGTATTGCTCGTCGCTTCGCATCTCTTTCTCTTCGCGGCAATGTCTGGACAACCAGGAAGCAGTGCTTCGATTTTCTTCTTTTAGCTTATCTTGTCTTCTCTTCGTTTCGCACCAATGTGCATGATCATTAATTCTAGAAGTCATAATGATCACTTATACCAGATTACTTTTTAAAGAAACACAGTAAGAAATGCTTTAAAATTGTAGAAACATATTTCTGTAAATTTATGGAAAGTTACCGTCAAGCATCCGTAAACTGAAAATACGGACAAATTTCCGTAAACAAAAATTACGGAAGCCATTTCCGTGTAATTAGAGTACTTTTCTACAAATATTTCAATAAATTTAAGGAAATTTTTAAAAGTGTGAGCTAAAGCTCGTGGGTTTGAATTCTGCTACTATTCTTTGTTTTTTTTTTTTTTTATTCTCAACTTTGTGACTGCTTTTCTTGACGTTACGACATAATAAAAAAAAACTGAATCCCAACTAAAGAAAAATTATGCAATTTCGTACAGCAAGGTAAATAAACGTTACTTTTTCAATTAGTGAATATATCAAATCCAGTCAGTGAGATTATTTCGCTGATGCAAACTGTAGTTCTCCATTAATTCCCGATAGAGCAGTTTGAGACAAGTCGTCTCAAATACGACGTCTAACTGCCCGAAAATAACTATGTTTCATACGTTCTTGCTTACGTTGTATGTCGCTCGTCCCGCCGTCTTAGATTACCGATACCATCCGACAATATCACGTCTGTACTTTGCCACGCGCAGTTATGTTCTGGTACGAGACTCGTGGTAAAGAAATGTTTACTGGGATTCCCACCATGCAGCGTTGCAATTTTCATTCCAGAGGGTGGTGTGCTAAACTGAATTGGTTTCGTCGCGTCCCGAATGCAAATAGTTCAACCAAAAGATTTTGGCTGACCTCTGCGCAGGGCGTATTTTGAAATACAGAAGTATACAAAAATTCTATAGGGATTTCATAAGTGTAACGAATGTTAACGATTAAGGAGGAAGCATTTAGAGAATGAAGTCTGTTTAGTAGTATAAATATTAGGGCAGCTGCTTGAGAGAGCAAGACGATGCTCCTGGGATGGCTTGCTAATCCGATAAGTATTTGGCGTTGGATTTCGGTTCCATTTCGAGGGAAATGGGTTGAAATCCTGCGTTGTTGAGTTTTTTCTATATAGGGGTTTTTGTTGTTTCCACTTGTAAGTTGCCTACTTCTGTAAGTTCCCTTAGGAAATTAAACTGTAAATAGATCTCTAGCAAATAATATTTAATATAAGCGAAGATTTTATATTAAGAAAGAACTGTTTTTATGGGAACAGTTAACTATGTTAAGCTTTACGCTTGAACCCTGTCATAACTAGACATTATAAATAAGTAGTCATGTATGTTTATGTGAGAAAGATAGCTGAAAACTTAAGAAAAGACACATAACTTTCTGGATGTATTTTGGATGGCTAACCGAAACTTTTGTAAAAATGAGAGACTGAAAATAAATTCATATATATTCTTCCATAAATAATTGTTATTCTTTTACAGCTACTTAATAACTTACCAAAATCTAAAATAAATTTGTTTCTGTGGCTGACTGAACATATTTATTTATTTAAACCTCGGATTTTCGTGTTCGCTCAACTCCTTTGTCACGTCTTGGTGAAATATAGAGGTTTTAATGCATGCAATTAGAATGTGGGGAAAATCACTGGAAAAATTTGAATATTCACAGTTTCCAGTTTAGAGTGTATGGAGTATCGGACGTAGCCGTTGGTAGGCTGGTACTCTGTGGGTACTGCCTTTTCCATCGTCCTTCGCATATCGTCTCTTCTCTATCGTAGAACTATATTTCGGGTTCGGTCGTCGCCTACTGGCGTACAATTAAGAAATCTGCGAAATCACGCGTGCAATGCCCTCGACTGGCATATCTACTGATTTAGTCGAATATAGTGGGCATACACCACTGCAGTACTAAATCGTCCCAGATCATCAATACTGAGACAAGACAATCTGTATCACTGAAGAATTCTTTTGTTGGGGAATAAATGATTTAGTGGAAGAATTGTACAGGACAATTTTGCCCCGTGCATGATTTTATCGCGGGATTGTGTCAATTCAATGGCGAATGTCCAAAATATTCCACTAAATAATTTACCCCTGTTCTTACAATCTATCAATATCGCGCCGTTTGTTGTTTATTCATCAGTATATCTAGAAACAGTCTTGACAGATGGCAGTCTATCCGACGTGTGGCCTACCAATACATGTAATGCACATTCCGTAATGAGTACGCTTACAACAGTTACCAAGATATCGCTATACGTTAGGCCTACAAATGTGCACGTGGATGTCAAGAACCAAATACTAAGGCCAGCCTGGTGCAGTCACAGGTAGAGCAACTCTCAAGGTCTTCACGCCAAAAGTTGCCTCCAGCAATCAAGAGTGCTGTTACAACTGATAATACCAACGTCACGAAAATTAATATTCAACGGGACTGGAGCCAGACTTACCACACCGTGCTCCGTGGTACTTGATGGTTATATGCCACAGCAAACATTACCGTAGTCATTTGTTCATACATACAAAAATTACGTACATACATTCTTATTCTCAATTTGATCCTTACATGAGTGTATACCACAAGGATGTATAGAATATATTCAAATCATTTTACATAGAATCAACATACTTAAGTCGATATAGTATAACAATTACAAACATAAATAACAAACACATAGAATTAACATGTAAAAATTTACACTTCTTAAAAATTCTGTCAGTCTTGTACAAAATAAAATTAATTTCTATTTAAGTACGTCATAAAATTCTTTATTTAAATTTTTCGTATTTCCACCATAAATTTGTTTTATATTTTCCGGTAATATGTTAAAAAGGCTCATAGCCGTATAATGTACGTCGTTTTGATAAAACGTTAATCTATTCTTTACTCTGAAGCCCAGAACTTTGTGATTTATAGCCCAGTAGACGAATACGCAACGTTTGCTTGTATCAAGTTGCTGGTAAACCTTACGACACAAGGGGACAACAAAAATTTCATTGGCATTTCTGTTGATTCTATTCACGCATTCAAGGCCCAACGGTAATATGTTAGATTCGCAATCGGGAGGGCTCGAGTTCGATTCCCGACTTGGTCCGTCGTTATTTCGGTTGACCGCGTTTTCCATAAATCCCTTCGGGTGGATACTGGAACGGTCACTTATCTCCGACCCTGGACGATTCCTGTTCGAGTTCCTGTCCTTGTGTGAATTTGTTGTATCCGCTTTTAACGGGCTCGCTGTCGACGAGACGTTAAGAGTTAGTGTAACTGACAGGTGAGATGTGCTGTAGCGTGGTACGGGAAATACTTTATCTTGTGTAACTATTTAAAATGTTCCAATGTGTTTATCTACGGAAAGAAGACACACTTCAAATCGTGTCCCTATTATTTTTAAAATGCAGTCCACTAATTAAAATATGATTCCCAAGCTCCTCGAAAGTGCTAAAATGAGTTCATGTTGCTGTAGCAGATAAATTACCAACTGTAATAGGGAAACCAAATCATAAGAACCTGCATTGGACTTTACCACATACTTTCCACAAATAAAATAGCAAGGTTACCGCTTAAAGTGCCATAGGAAAAAGTCAACGGCCAAAACACTGCACGTCGTTTTCGCGCCCCGAGCATAAAGGTCATACGGTTATTGACGCACGAGCAAAACTGGCTCTTATCGCCCGCCTGTTCGTACCACAAACGAGGCATAGGGCCCTGAAGCCCACATACCATGACGCGATTTGACTTTACCACTCTCCGTGTAGTTCACGGATCACGACCAACTATTTCCACGGGCGAGAATGATTATACGGTGGAAATTAACAAGCGGGATAAGAAGAGCGTTGTGAGCCCATGCGAGCCCCGCAAACTGGCCACTGCCAGCCGTCCCCGGCCAAGGTCCGCTGTAATTAGCTGTTTAATAGTGCACGAGAACCGGCTAACACAGGGTTAACCCCGCTCGTCCGAGTATGAGCTGTGCGAGGGCAGGTCACCGCGCTGGACGGGAAACTGCGCCTCGTTGCGTTAAGAAGCTAGTATGGAGGAATATATAAACATCGCATGCGGAGGCTACATGAGAGCAGAGCGTTACAGCCCGGGAGGCCTACCTCTGACTGGGAGACCAGGACGACATGATACGAAGACCAGAAACGACGGAATGTAAGGCCGAGCAAATCCGCAGGCTTACAATGATGTCCGCCATGTTGCCCACATGTGAAAACCGGGCAATCAACCCCTACGCTGCCCTCATAAGTCGAAAGGCCATAACTCCAGATCTTCTGATTATTTTTATCCGATTTTTTTTAACATGTGACCTACGTTTTACATATGAGACGTGCAGAGCAGAAATGATATAAGTCCAATATGGGCAAAAATGGGATAATTGCACATAAGTCCATAACATGGCATCCTCTTTTCAGTGCCAGAGTTAGGTATGTCCATAGTTTACCCAATACAGTTTAGGGTGAAGCACTTTACTACTGCTGTGACAATGTCCTGCCATTTATCAGTGCAGTATTGAAGTAAATCCATGGTATTGTGAAAGATGGAGTTGAGCGGTTGAATGTTACTTATGTATGTACCATTCACAAAAATACGCCCATTGTGTTTATACAAACGTTATATTTAATGTTTTTACAAATGCCGGTTTTTCTCCAATCAAAGATTTTGGGCTTACACCACTTTTGCCCTGCACGCCTCATAGCCTATATAATAAATACCATTATTATATGCAGAAAGTTTTAGTGGAATTTATATTGGCAATAATTCCAGTTTAAGGATTGTTTTTACAAAATAAGTCCCAATGTGACAAATATGTACTAAAAAGTCCCTAAATCCGTGTCGAGTTGCACATAGGGCCTTTATTCTTCCGAATCATACAAATGGTCATCTCAGGCTCAAAGGTCGAGGGCCATATTTGATCAAACCTATCTGTGTGACGGAGATGTTAATATCTATATGTTTGCAACCATTACTGCTATTGCTTCGTCTCTTTTAATAATAGCGTGGTGTGGAAGTGTAGTACAATTATTGTTTATTATAGTGGAACATGTATACATTTAAATTAATATACATTTCGCCTATTTGAAGCAGTTACATTTGTCTTCTACTTTATATATCAGTAATGTTGTGTTATAGTTTATGTTATGAGCGCTATACTAGACACATGTCGGCAGCCACCTTGCACGCAGTGGGAGAACAAGTTCCCAACCTAAATGTCTACTACTAATGGAGCAACGGACTTACATGTTTGCAATAACTAGACCAACGAAGAAGTGAACGAGCGGTCAAACACAAGCACACAAGCTAAACCTGGCTAGAGCTTAACAACTGCGCAAGCATGGGAAAGAGAGGAGAGGGAGGGGGCGTGTGGAACAAGAGAACAAAGGCTAGCAAGGAAAAATAAGGAGGTCAAGAACCGAGCCAAAAAAACTGTAGAATCTGTGTAAGTTCCAATAAATACCGTTGCGCGCCACCTTCGCCAAACACACAGAGTACCAGGCGGTACTACCATGATAATTATTTGAATACTTAAATTAAAATTTTAAATAATACCCTGACACATAAAACGATCCATTAAAAAGTGAAAAAAAAAAAAAGTTTTAAATTATTGTTGCTTCATAAATCCATCTAAGAACACATGAGTAAACAAACTAGGTAGTTAAAATTAGAGAAATTGAAATAGAATGTAACAAAACAACAAGACCAAATCCACAATATGAAGTGTCAATCCAGTGTCAATCCAAAAATTGAATTTAATAAAGTCTAAGATTTGTGGTTATCTTTCGGAATTGGTACGTATCTACACACAATATACGTAATTTTTGTTGCAGTCAGTAAGTTTGCTTCAAGTTTTATAATTTAAAATACTACATGTTTTGTTTACTTAGCGGTCCTCTGCCGTAGTTAAGATTCGACTTCTCCCTTTATTGGAGCTAAGACTTTTAATCATCAAAGATATTAATTTTGCGTATAGTACTTCACATACATAAACATTCGTAACTTCAGTCTTCTTTCAGTTTAACATCATGCCATTCCTGTCTGTTGTGTTTTATCAATAGATGTTAGTGTTTCCTTTGGAAAACTGTAAGTTAGTGCATACCTTAACGATCACCTTTTTTATCATTGAAGAAATAACAGAATGAGTTGGATACTATTTCTGATTCTCTTCGACACGTCTCCTTATTAGAAGTTTTGCAGCACACAACACGACAAAGTTCCACATTTCTTTAAAAATTATTATTCCAAAACTCAAGAGTTTAATAATTGCAGTCTCCAATCTTTCGTGAACATTACGCTGCATGTACAGCGACATTTATCACCACAAGGCTCACGTGTGAGGTGGTTAGCTTTCACTTTTTAAGTTATTTTGTGCAGTTTCATTTGGGACCATACTGCTTTTCTTATCATTCTATGTGTTCCTTTCCTTGTCATGCCAACACCGTCTTCTTGAGGTGCAATACAATTTACAGTTTCACCATCTTTTACATATTCCATAAGATTTTATAGAAGCTGATTTATATCAAGAGAGTGTTCTTCAATCTCCTGTTGAATAATAAAATGATTTTCACTTGCAAACGTATTTTCTGTTTGGGGCGCTTATTATTTATAGACTGCTTCTGTAAACTGGAATGACGCAGAACCTCAAGTGTTGTGTAAATTGGTGTGTTTTAAAATTCACGTAAATGCACGTAATGCAAACACACGAGATATTGCATGTTGTCCCTCGTTTGCATACGATTATTCTTCACTCTTGCCATTGTCATGTCGTTTATGTTCGTCTGTAGACACCAATTCTAACATCAAAGTCTCCCTGTGAAGAAAAAAAATGGTTGAACAGCAAAATCAGAAAAATAAACTAAATTTTTACATTTTCGGTGCATGTTCATAAATGTCGGTTGAGATATAATAGTCGAATTCTATATCATGTTAAGGTACATAAGAGAGAAAAAAATACATATGTAATTATGGTTGTTACATCCTATATATAACAACACTAAAATTCCCGAAACATTTCCATACACAAGACTTGCATATAGTTACCAAATCAATGAAATGATCTTGTAAATTTAGATTTTGAAAATTCTTTGATCGTGTATTCTGAAGGAAACAAGAATTTTATTTTTATTCAAATTATATTGGCAACCCTACCTGCGTACTTGGCAAGCGCGGTGGCTGAAATTATGCACTGCGAATGCACGTAATCATGCATTACGATGAAAAATAGGACGGGCCTTATAGGTGAAATTATACGGAACTCCGTCTGGATTCGGTGTAGTTGCGGTACACACTGTCTTAGTGCTTTTTGTACTGATTTAGGAAAGGAATTATGTATACTTAATTGCTAATAGTGTGTACCGGACTTAGAACCATCCAAATGAAACAAGCTTTCATAGGAAGTTACCAGCATATCTGATAAGCCTACTTTCATCAAGGAGGGTGCAATAATCCATTAAATTTAAAATCGTTTACTTATTCTGAAAATATTAAATTGTAATATTGATTTCGACGCACCTTACACGAAATATATAGTAACGGCGCGGCTGCTCGTTACTGTTTATTGTCTCCACTCTATATCTAGGCCGCAGCTTTAGTATTATTTTGTTAAGTATTTTTATGCTTGTCTTCTTGTTCTGCTTTACTTACATTTGTCTTTGGTTGCCACCTAGGATTCTGGTTATGGTTTTCCTCTGTTTCCCACAATGACAGCGTCGTTGTTTGCCACCACCTGGCAGTGCTGGCCTCGTGGTCAATTTGGCTTCGGCGAGGAGTGGGGTCGCCGGAGAGATGTAGTTGGTAGCGACTGAGTTCTGGAGCGGACGAGGTGTTCGGGAGTATGGTCTGGGGGTGCCGCTTGTTTGGGGACCCATTATCTGACATACTTGTTTCGGCTGTTTTGGAAGCCGATGGTCAGACTACGGTGGCACGACATTCCTGAGTTGGAAGAACTATTTCCTGACAGAAGCCGAAGAACGACGCCAACGAATTTACTGCGGGCCTGGATGGAACCTGGGGTCGGAGCCGCGACATAGTTGTTGCTGGGACTTAAGGTATTTCCCAGGTAGTGTTAACTGAAACTCGACCTGCGTTGCGAAGACCTGTGTTTCGGCAGAAACACCAGTCTGGTATTGACTATTCTCCGTTTCGCCTTATTCGCTTTGGTTGGGGCCTGACGCAATGCCTTGGAGAGGGCAGGTCGTTCCTACTTATGGAACTAACTCATATTAAGGTTTGCCCTGGGTTTTTGTGTGTTACGTGCTGGTGCTCGCACGCTTAACAAGTCTGTACCCTAACATCAATCTAGGGCGAATTACGCTGTATTCTCTCTCTCGTCCCATTTTGCTGTGGGGTAGGCTATAGCCGTAATTAAATCGCGGTGCCAAGTTCAACTCTTGTGAGACTGAGACGTGTTATTATATTCGTTCTGCATTTGTAACCATTTTGTACATATTTACAATTTGAGTGTCTGTTAAAACGTCAGTTGTTGTGATGGGCATCTGCGCCCTAATTGTATTAGCAGGAACTCTCTATTTACTCACTTTTGTCGTAAGCTTACACATGGTGATGTTAGTCGAAATATGTGGATATTTAGATTTAGATTTACTATCGCGGCCCACTCTGAGTTTAAGTACAATCCCTGGGGTGTAATCTTCCCTCTCAATTTTTAAAACCCATTTACGCCACCATGGGGAACAATATTTAAGATAAGTCAGCTTAGTAAGATATAAACGAGTATACTCAGATTAATGAAATTGAGGAAGAATTTTTATGAGATGTCTTTCTATCACAAAGATACAAAATAGCCGCCATTTTCAAAATATTACAAAAGGATGAACGAGCTAGGCAAAAGTCAAGTCAGTTTTATATGTAGTATGCCACCAAGTTTGATGAAATTCCTGAAAATATTACATCGGATAAGTCAACTATGCTGAAAATGTAAAGAAGGCCGCCATTTTGAAAGTATTAATACAGGATGAATTAAATACACAACAGTAAAGTCAGCTTTGTAAGTATTACATGTGAACCAAATATAGAGAAATCGTGAAAAATATTTCCTAATATATGTAATACTATGTTAAAAATGTAAATGTGGCGACCATTTTGTAAATATGAGCACGGGGTGAATGAAATACACCAAAGAAAACACGGACTTGTATGTGTATATGTGTACCAAGTTCGGTGAAAAACTGAATAATATTTCCTAACATATGTCGTACTATGTTCAAAATATTTAAATGGCCGCAATTTCAAAAATACGAACAAAGAATAAACGAAATACACATTATTTAAATCAGAATAGTATGTAGTATATGTGTAGCAAGTTTGGTGAAATTTTGAAAAAAATAAATAAATAAATTCCAAGATATGAAATACTGCCCTAAGAATATAAATATGACCACCATTTTGAAAATATTAACACAATGTGTCCGAAATACACAAAAGTCAAGTCCAATTTTATGTAGGCGATGTGTACCAAATTTGGTAAAATTCTTAAAAAATGTTTCTTCAGATATACACCACTATAAAAAATTTAATTTGCCACCTTTTATAAGATATTAACACAGGACGAACGGAATACGCAAAAGGCAAGTCAGCTGTGCATGTAGTATATGTGTTCAAATTTGGTGAAATTCTAAAAACTGTATCTTAAGATATGTTGTACTATGATAAAAAAATCAAAATGGCCGATATTTTGAAACTATGAACACAGGATGAACGAAATACACCAAAGTAAAGTAGTTTACCAAGTTTGGTGAAATTCTGAAAATTTTTTCCTAAGATATAAGATACTATTCTAAAAATATAAAAATCCCCGCCATTTTGAAAATGTGAACACGGGATGAAAGAAATACACGAAAGGCAAGTCAGCTTTGTATGTAGTATATGTGCACCAAGTATGATGAGATTCTAAAATACAGTTTCTTAGATAGCTAGCTTAATCTAAAAGTTTTAAAATAGCCGCCATTTTGAAAAAATGTGAGAAGGGCGTAAACGAAATATATAAAAGTCAAGTAAGGGTACTAAGTAGTATATGTGTTCCAAATTTGATGAAATTCGGTTCACTATTTCAAACGTTTTCTGGAGCGATCACATACACACGGACTCACGGACAGGAAGGTGACATAAACCTCCTTTTTCCTTCGGAAAGTGGGCTAAAACATTGACATCGGTCTACCAGTTCGGAGCTAAGAAGCTACAGACAGACATAGATAGAAACTTATACAGACAGATATGGCTGTCGAACTTAACAACCCTCTTTTTCTGTCGGACATAAAGATTGCGATTCAAGGCTCGGTTTCAGTCACCGTTATGAATAATTTTAATTTTCGCTTTTTTTTTTTTTTTTAATTTTAATAAGAAAAATTTTAAATCTAGAAATAGGTATACCGCAAATTCTGTTTACGTTGTACTTCAGTACAGACATTGCGATTTAGCTGCTGACGTATGATTACTGTGGAATCAGTAAGGCGATTTATTTTATATTCATACACCCGGTTGATTGCGAACTAATTGAATTGGTGAGATGAAGATGGAAAAGATTCCACTTTGGCCAACTTTCGGGAGAACAGGAAAATTTCTTTGACACTAATATGTAGGTTGAATGGGAAATCTTACAATTTGACATTTGTTTGTTGGAATTTAAGGAACTGAAACGTTACATTAAAAACACAGTACAATTTATGTACTGATAGTTATATGCAATCAAAGTTGAAGGAATGTTTTCCTTTTAAATCTCATTGAGTCGAAACTCGATGAAACAATAATTTGCAGATATGTTTTCATAATGCAAGTGTTGTTAATTAACAGAATAGTATGTTTCATGGTAAAATTGCTACATTGTACAAACCACATATTTACAATGTCACATGTTGTACATTTACAACACTGCAGACTACATAAACAAAGAAATGATACTGCAACGACTTTTGCGGAGAACAGCCAATCGTACCATAACGCTGGGGTTAAAAAGGGAATGATTTCCTTTGAAATATAACTTCAACATTCAAAGTCCTATAACAGTGTAAGGATTCCTAGAATTCTTTCTTTAGCTCAACCAATGAAGTACAACTTGGCTACATCAGTTCATTTTCGGTAAAATATGGAATGTTTGTCTTTTACATCTCACCCAATCAATTATGCAATCACCGTGTCTAATCTGTAGAGAAAAGTAAATTGAATTTGTGGTACAGTCGGAGATTTAAAATTTTTCTTCTCAAAATTCCAAAAACCCGAAAAATATTAGAATGCAATATGGCGACTACAACCTAGATTTATAAGAGCGGCATAGCGCATATTCATATTGGCTTATTTCCTCAAACCCTCTCACGTTTCAAAACTACAAATATTCAAACGAAACTGTAAAAGCGATTAAAATCTAAAACAATATGAACAAGCTACAAAAAATTAATTAGTTTAAAAGGCATATCCGCATGGTCGATGTAAAATTATTTCAGAACATCTAACAACCCTGTGATGTTCATTAGTTTCAGAATACGTCATTCAACCTCCCAAAACCCACTTTATTTTTCAGGGTGAATTCTGTTGTATAGCTAAAATACGGGTCATTCAATTTGCGTGTACATTTTATTCGTTTCCTGTAAAATTTTTATTTTTAATACATTGCTCTTATGAGCGTAAAAGCTGACAAAGTAAATTAATAACACTTAAGAGACAATGTAACACGTTATTTGTGTTCGTAACCATAATCTAGGTCAATTGGACAAACAATTCAATGTGTGATGTCAGGGAAAGTCCTCTTTTACTGTAGTTATAACTTGGGTCACGTTCTGCGCTATAATATACATTCTGAAGAATTTTTATAACTATGTACGTGTGCGTATGTGTCTATATAAATATATAGCATATAAGTATATATGCACATGCACATAGTTATAAAAATTCTTCTGAATGTTTCACATATATTTATTGCCTGGTAGTTTTCGCGAAAAGATTTTCGCAGCACTTTGTTTCAGTGCCGTACGTACGCACCTGCATATCTGCTTTGGGGTCAGTGATTGGACGCCGTAACATACAACGTCTGGAGGTTAAACCCGCAAATGACAGACGTGTTGTGTCACAGTTATCAACGTACTGATTGGCATAGACAAATAAATAATAACTCTGCACAAAACATTCTGCCAGTAATCATGAAGTTGAGCTGCAGGTGTGCACGTAAGACACTGAAACAAAGTGGGACAAAAATATTTTCGCGGAAATTATCGGGCCCTGCATATATTTACTACGCACACCTGTTGTACTACCTATGAGTAGGGACAGGGAAATTTCGCGAATTCTATTACCTTCAGGTTAGAATCCATTGTGCTAAACACACTCAAGCCCCGTATATTCGTTCGTTGTCTGCTGTTCCAGTGAATAGCAGCTAGTTGACAAATGGTCGAGGCTTGCGTATGCATGGATAGTTAATTCTAACACGCAGGTCATTGAATTCGAGGAATTTTCCTGTCGCTACCTATGATTTGTCAGAGGCATTTACACTCCTTAGTCGCTACGTAAAATTCATTAATTTTTCATGGTCACATTTCATTAAAATTATCGAAGTACATGTCACTACGTACTAATGTCAGGCAACCCAATCGATTGTCGAAATAAAATTTAATCTGCTACACAACCTAACTTGCAAAGTCCAACAAAATGCCGTTTCGACACTAATCGGGACGTTATACGACGAAGTCGACGACACGTTTTCTTTGGACATACGCTATTTAAACCAAGCAGAATTGCTACACACGCAAATACACCAGCGTTAATATACCTAATGTCTCATAGGCGGTACATCTGGTATATAAACACGAGAACCCGATACTTCTGCTCTGACTGATTTCCCATGAACTGAAAATTGTTCGTGGTTTGCTTATTATCATAATGAGATACGATTCTCGTCTCTATGGCAACTAATGTTCCAACTTCAAAAAAAAATGTTAAATCAACATACGTATCAATAATGCACGCGTTAAAAATCTACAGTAAATGTCAACAGCGAGCGAATACAGTAAACAAACAAAAACGGGAATTCCCCCTTCTACTAACATTAACGAAGGAAAATACTTTTTTTAAACAAGGTAAACATAACACTTTATTGAAAGCAAAATAAGCAGGGAGTATCTAACCTCTCTGCTCTTGATACGAAATGGTATCGCCCGAAAATTATAAATATTTTTGAATTCCACGGTGTTTCAAAGTTGTTTCATATTATAACAACCATATTTCACAGTCGTGATCACAGGTCGCTCTCTGACTGTTACGGGAAACCGTTTCTGTTAGACAACGATTTCGTTAAAGGCGCCGCCTACCCGCGCATGAGAGGCTCAACAGTGACGGAGCGGTAAGGTCGACCTTGAAGCGCGCATCAAATGCCGCGTCGCCTCAACGAGCCAAGCGCTGAACTAGCGTGCAAGCTTCCCACCGAACGGTTTTTACTACGTGATACTAAGCGGTGACAATATAATTTTACTGGTGTAAAGTCTGCAGCTAAGTTCAGTGCAGGTCGCAATCTGAGTCTCACATACATCCGGTTAGTACATTTTGAAGCACGGAAGTCTGAAAAGGCCGTTTTCAGCCATGTTGGAAGGCTTAGAAACAGTATTTTAAATAAGCGTGGCGTCTTAACAATGAGGTTCCGACCTTGCCTGAAGTTTGTTTTCTTTTCGTACGTTGGCACTGTGGGCACACGTTGAATAGTTTCGTAGAAAAAAACCTGTTTACGAAAACACTGCAACGCATTTGAAGCGGGGGGTAGGCGGCCGCCTTAAATAGTAAAAGTGAATTTTGTATATGTACACTGAAGATGGAGTTGGTCTGCTGGAGATCCTAACGCCTGAAAGCGTACTAATAGGGAACTCAGAGCATTAAAATGGGTGTGTTCGACCCGTGTGTGTTGTCTGTATACGTATAGGATATATTAGCACTGAGGTTACAAACTTTCAGGAGAGATAGCGTTCACCCTGACAATGGGTAATCACATAGCAATGGAAACGCTTTCCTCACGCGATTGTGACGACACTTAACACAAGACGGAAAAGATACGAACAAGAGAAGACAGCATGTTTATAATCCTAATACAGCAAATATGGCTGGTGATGACGATCGACGTCTTTTTTAAGTTCTTTTTATTAGTTTTTTTTACTGTATTAAGAACAATAAACATATTTTATCCTCTTGTTCGCGTACTTTCTTTTATGTGTTTAGCGTCGTCACAACCGCGCCAGGAAAGCGTTTCCGACCACGCTTTGCTACGTGATTTCCCATAGTCTGGGTGTACGCTATCTCTCCTGAAAGTTTGCAACCGCTGTACTGATACATCCTGTGTGTATGTGTGTGTGTGTATATATATAAGCACCAACGTTTAATTGTAATAGAGATATATCGGTAGAATACGGTGTCCTTTTTTTTTTTTTTTTTTCGTTTTAATTTTGCCTTTTTATTGGCCTTACCTTCTCGTCGGCATAGAGGTCATTAGAGACGATTTCACACAACAACCTTAACTTACGTAAAGCGAGAACTAGGAATGGAGTCGGTCATGTCTCTTGTCAAGGAATCATTCCACCATACGCCTGGAGGGACTTCGGAAAACCATGGAAAACTGAAATCAGAAAGACTGGAGAAGGTAATCGAAACCGGGTCCCCTTTAATGTGAGTCAAACGTGTTACCATCGCGCCAAATCGCTCAGTATAGTACTGGTATTTCAGCGGTGTACACAGGACTCACATATCTATCTTTCCTTACACTCCTAAAAATAGCTGCAGGTCTAAAAGTGTTAAAAGAAAACATAATGAGCTACGATAATGCACAATATAAAATAGATGTTTTATTCCAAAAATTGTTTTCCTTCGAAGGAGAGCATGTCTCGCCGCCTACCTTCTGCCCGTCTTAGCATTTCCCAAACAAATATTTTATAATCCTATGTTATAGAGTTTGACAGTTGCATGTAGTGAACTGGGGTTAACTAGCTTAGTGTGCATGCAATTGGAACTTCAGCCAGTGACACTGCTCTATTCAGCTGATGACACACCACGTATGTGGAGCCACCATTTTACACGTTAAATATTCCTCTTTACAAGCTCAGGTTAAAAACACTGTGTCTGTTGTGAGTATCCGTGATTTGTTGCTTTTAGGTGCTTTGTGTTTTAAATGCCTGCGTCATAATCAAGTATGTCACAGTAACATAATTCTGCTTAAGATGTGGGCCTGAGCTCCTTAGATTTCTAGAGAATATTTTTTTATATCCACTGTATTTTTGTTGCAAGTTGGTTATATTATGTAATGCAATTTTTCAAGTCAAGTGGTATAAAGATTTTAGCTAATTTATCAATTAAAGGTGGAATTTCATTAAATAGCTAATTATCTATCATCGTGCTGTAGGACGTCTGTATGAGTCTACGTGGGATACAGAAATCTATCGTGTATTGAAATTTTTTTCGAAGAAAAGTATTGCCCAACAATTATGTCATGACAGATAGTTCCTAAATTTCATTAATTCAATGACTTGCTCAGTACCCGATGTGTTCTCGAGTCTTAGCCACTAATTTATTTAGCCAGAGGCAAGTTTTACCTCTGATATCATAGCACTTGACCAAGTCCTTGTTTGCTTGCAGGTTATCTACTGTCCTAAGATCTCTTACCATGTGTATCGCAATCACAGCAAAAATATAGATTGGTTTAGATTCTTATGATTTTAAAAATCCGAAATATGTTGTTCCTGGTGTATAAAGCCCCGCAGTTTGTTCACGAGTGGTCACGACTCGTTCTTTAGTCTTGGTTCCATTGTTGTTATGGTTTCCTGCGGCACTTTCCTAGAGATAACAACGCGAGAAAACACACGTTGAAGTCGTGTATATTGACATATCAGTTGCCAGTCACCATCCTATCAAAAAAGTAAGCAAAAATGTAGGTCGTTCGCACGAGAACTAACCTCTATGGTTTCTTACCTATTGATTCACAATTGCTCGATAGTGGTCATATGCATTGATATTCTTACGTAAGAAATTGTAACATTTAATTTCTTGTACAGGCGCATAGGACCACAACAAAACACATCAAATTGTTTACTGAATGCCTGCCATGTTAGTTTAACCTCCAAAATACACAAGATTAAAACAATCCTAGAGTAAGAAAATGTAATATTAAGGGCGCGGCTACCGCAATTTTCATTACCATTTTTTAATTTTTTATTTGTACCAGATATTTTTTTTTATTTAAAACATAAAATGTGACTAAATTTGGCTCTTATGGAATTTTTTTATCTCTCATAGTTTTCGCGTAATGGTTTGCTAAAGTCATATTTTGCATGTTTCCGTTTTAACGACTACACTAAAACCAACTGATATACCAAACTCAAAAAAATCTCAGTGGATAAAGACATTACAGGCTACAATGACATGCTCCTAAAATTAAAGAATAAACATTATTTGAATTTTAAAAAATGCTGAAACTGAAAATAAAAATTTAAAAAGTTCAACATTTTTTTTAAATACAAATAATTTTTTTTCTTTAATTTTATGAGCACGTCACTGTAGCCTGCAATGTCTTTATCCACTGTGATTTCCTTGAATTTGGTATATCAGTTGGTTTTAGTGTAGTCGTTAAAACGGAAACATGCAAAATATGACTTTAACAAGCCATTACGCGAAAACAGTGAGACATAAAAATTTTTCATAAGAGCCAAATTTAGTCACATTTTGTCTCTAAAACAAGACAAGAAATATCTGGTTCAAATACAAAATAAAATAATTATGATGAAAATTGCGGTAGACCGCGCCCTTAAAAAACATTATTCTATATTGTAAACACTGTGAAGTTTATTGAGACGTACTTTCTATATTTTCTGTTAACTCCAAATACGATTCCATTTCATGTATGTTTAATGACGTTTGGTTGTATTCCGTACAGCAATGAATATATCGCCTATCATATTTGTCGAAAAAAGTCATTGGCTAAACATTACAGTACTTACTCAATTGTAAATTAATTTTGCACAATTCTTCCAATCGTGTACAATTGTTATATTATATGACCTGTGCTCAATTTTTTAAATCGTGGACCAACCTTTAGTCTGTGCGTAGAGATACGAGGATTTCGCGGATACATTTAGATCAGGATGAACAACAGGAACGTATACTTCACTGTATTTTATTTGATTGGACGACGAATGCATCGACACGCCTTTGACAATCACATAAAAAATGTTTAGTAGAGTCGACCGTATACATGTTTGTTTATGGCTAAATAGCTACGTAAATGACGAACCTAACAAATATATGGTTGACTGACTGATTTGTTCCTCAATCAGGGGGCTCTGAAGTAGGCAGCATCATTAAGGCCATGCCTGGTAGTTTTGTAGTGATTTCGAAAACAATTTTTCCAAAATGAACTAATATCTCTATCACAAAATCGCTACATTGTTTTGTCACTAATACATCAAAGTTTCTATCTGAATTTTTTCGTTGCAATGAACACAATGGATTTTTAGATTCTTGCACCCAAAGTATCACATATTTTAGCATGAAAATGAGCCAAAATGGCACAAAATATTTTTTTTACTGGCAAACGACTAATTTTTTTTAAAGCCTACATATAATTGTGCATAGTATGACTTCACACGCTCTCAATTTTTTTCAACCCATTTGGTTGAAAACTTTTCGAGTTTTTTGCACCAACGTGAAAAAAACTACCGGGCATGGCCTTAAGTGCAATAGTGATCCTATTGACAGTTATTTATTCCCGCCCTGACCAGCCGCCCGACTACGCCGGTTCATCAGGTTTCGCAAGCCGCGTTTTCGTAAATTCACCGGTGCTTCAGTCAGTGGTGTAGACTTGTTGAGGCCATAACCGAACATCCAGTTGATGGTTTTTTCTTTCTTTTTTATTTTAAAACATTTCCCGTTACGAATAAAATTGGAAGAAACTGTTAATGTTACTTAACATTGTGCCGTGATACAAATCCAAACTAAACACTTTGGTAACATATTTGAAAGTTACAAATTGAACATATAATTTCGTTTTGCAATAGACACATATTTTAAAAAACAAACAATTTTCCATGCAAAAATATATGGCAAGTTTACTTCCTTCGACCACACATTAAATAATTATTTAAGTTATTTCAAATGTTGTTCTCGAGATTATGTTAAAAAATTCACCTGTGCACCCAGATTCACCGGATTTCCAAGTTCGTTTAGTCGGTGGATCAATATATTCAATATAAGTAAAAAAACTAGCAATTTTCTATCGTACGGTGTACATCGGTGAATGCACCGGCGAATTTCCGAATACGCGGAAGGACGACGTCGTTCGCGGAAGTGTACGTACAATAATGAGGCGACTATGTACCGTGTATTAGTTACTTCCCCGCTCACTCCTCAGGGTTGTTAGCAGCGCCGACAACATGCTGCTAATTAAAACATCGTAGATTGGAGGGAGGCAGCTTAGTGCGGCGCGGGGCAACAGTGCCGGTCACCCGGGCGGGACGCAAACCAGCTGAGGAAATGAAGCCTGGGGTTGGTTCGTCAGCCGATGGTAGGTTGGGGTGAGGGGACGCACGACCTAATTAACCACGGCATTTAAAATATGCCGCCCCGGGGGTTGTAAGGGGTGGCGGGCTCCGTATTTTCCCGGCCTAATGGAAGGGATTGCGGTAGTGAAGATCACCACTACCACACTTTTTACCAACCCCTCGCCCTCCTCTAACTCTCGAGCTAGTGGTCGGCGGCTTAAAAAGCGAAGTCCACCCCCGACGCGTAGCAGAAATAAAACGTAGGTCGCGAGATTGGTAAGAGTGGGGTGGGGGAGGGGGGTGTTCGCGGCTGTTCGGGCATGTGTGCGGACGTGTAGCGGGTACTTAGGAGTGCTGAAGGGGTGAGGTGGGGTGGTTTGCAGGTATAATCGGGTAATGGGCGCTCCCTTATCTGAGCGCGTGGGCAGAGGCGGCGCGCGCGCATAAACGACGCATGTCGCATTTGACGCTTCACCCAGCACTTATACAAACGTCCGTTAGTCTTTCGTTCCTTCACAGACCGTTCAAAAAACGTCCTAGAACTAGGTCTTTGTTGAAATGGTAAAATTACTGTTTTATGTTTTCGATTGGGACTCTCTCGCTACGTGAAAAATGTAGAAATTCGTATTATGAAGTGAATTTGTCTTTGAAAACTAAAATATATATTTATGTCGTGCAGGAAACACAGTCATATTATTTTCTAAACGTGCACGGAACACTGTCCAACAAATTTTAACTTTGATTTCATCAAATATATCTTAGTTTGTATGATGAATTTTATGCCGTTCACTACTCTTTAAAATTCAATATAATATTTACTGCTGACATTGAAGGTAGTACACGGAGTTCCTGGAGGTGAAGTTTTTATTACTTACCACATAATATATACATGGCTTTACATATAAGCAAGGTAACACTCCCTGGAATATCTTGAAAGAATTTGTAAATATTGTACCAAAGTGAATTTATCGCTTCCTATCTACTTGTAAAAATAATTAAAGAAACAAATCACCAAACGATTCAATCGTAGAGAACCAAAAACAATAATGTACATGATATATTTTAATTAGGCATTAAACAAAACGTTAAGTCTCTTCGGTACCCTCAAATATTTATTACTAAAGTTAACTTAATTATTTTAAGTACATTATGATACTTAAATTGTATTTCACTTTTGTAGGGAGAGTGTTACGCTTAGTAAGTCAAAAATGTTATTTTTAAATTACAATTAAAGTTGTCTCGTTTAGCTTGACTGTGACCTTTTCTATTATAAGCGTCATATTTCGTGCTCCGCGGAGAAGTGATCGGATAACTCGCCTACCACCAAGACGATAAGGGTTCGAGTCCTGGCTGGGTGGAAACGTGACGGACGCTTCCGCTGGCTGGCAGGGAAGTCTCCTTTCCTTCGCTCTTGTGTTCTGTCGCTGGTACACTTTAGGGCATTATATTTTATGTGATCTTACAGGGAACTGCACTGAAAAAAAAAAAAAGAAAAAAAAAGATTTTTGTCCACAACGAAATATATTTGTACTATTGACCTCACCAAATATATGTGTGGTGACAGCAAAAATATTTTGCTACACCCATAAAGTTTTGCTGTGACTACAAAAAAGTTTTAACGTCTACAAAAAATTTGGTAAGGTCTATATTGACAAAAAAAAATTTCTGTGACCTAGCTCCCTTGTGGTTTAATAGCCAGCCCTAGGGCGAACTTCCCGTTTGATATTCATTTATTTACGAGAATGGTTTTAATTCCAATATAATATTTTATAAATTATTTTAGTAATGGTAAATCTAGCAACACTGGAAAATAATGGGAAATGTCTACTGTTTGCTAGGTTCCAAAGTGTTACTTATAATACTGAAGGTTTAGTATCAATATTAGCTATCTGCAGTTTATTTATTTATTCCGTGTAATATAGCATTTTTGGCCTAAACTTATTATTAAGGGAGTAGTGAGACTCTGAATATCAAAATTTATAATCGTATTTCCCCAAAATATCAATAACTAAATAACATAAAAAACTATATTTTTAGCACTTATTAATGCTGTTGGACCTCTAAACAACCAGAAAATACAAACTTGATACCTTCCACCCTTATTAAAATAATAGGGGTGGCTACCCTATAATTGCATACAACTATTTTACCATCAGGATTTTTGAACATTTGAAGATGGTTTATTGAGAAATGAGACCTGTGTAACAAAAATGTCCTCTTGTTGCAACTGTTTAGGACATACCGTTTATGCTCAAAACCCATCTAAATATTCGCGCAGACATACAGAGCCTACAGCATAGGCAATCCTGCGAACATCCATGTGATGTGTGCAGCGTACAGACCTCGGGTGGACATTCAATGTAAACAAGCACAATACTGTTAAAGTCGCAGATCAATTCGTTGCTAGTTGTGGGCGAAAATGGTAGTTCCCAGGCAGCTGAAAGATGTTTAAATTTTATTATGTAAGCCATGCTGATAATAAACCAAACACGAATAACTTCGTGAGGTAATATACGAAAAAGTAAAAATAATAGCACAGTGTCGATATCAATGTTGTTTCTCCAAAGTACGGCAACTTCAACCGCCACGGCGGTCTAATGGTCACTATGCTTGTCTACCTACAAGGCCATACGGTTTTGATTACCGCCGAATATCACGCCAATTCTCACATTTGGGAATCGTGCCGGTACGATGACGTTGGCCGGTGGCTTTTATCGTGGCTCTCACATTTTCCTTTTACGTTTGTTGTTTTTTGTGGCTGTTAATGTCTTTATTTGTTTAATTTCAATAATTGTGCACAGCACAGTGGTATGCATTGCTATCACTTAATACTTGGTTTTTTAAATACATCCGACCCAATATCTCAACCCGCACAACTACTTCTGCATGTGTATTGCAAGTAGCCTACACGGCTCAACACTCTCTGTTGCGCACGCATGCTACTTTTATAAGGAGTTTGGCGAAAACTGTTTATTTCGACAAGACTTAGCTCGCTGAACTGTTTTTGTGGTTGCAATCACACCCATGTTACAATTTAAGTGAATATCTTGACGTACGGCATTTTCACAGGTGTAACATACCCGATTTATAGTTTTATAGTTGCATCGTGTGGGGATCGTAACGTTTAGGCAAATCATAAAATCCAGATTTTTGGGAGATAGAACGCTAGAAAACACATTGATACCGACACTGTACTATTATATTTCTTTCCCAAGTATTACCTCACGAAGTTATTCGTGTTTGGTTTATTATCAGTATGACGAACACTATACCATTTAAACATGCTTCAGCTGCTTGGTACCTACCATTTTCGTCCATAACTGCTACGATACGCAGAATGCTAGCAACAAATTGATCTGCGACTTTAACAGTATTGTACTTGTTTACATTGAATGTCCACCATCGTCTGTACGCTGCACACATCACATGGATGTTCGCAGGATTGCCTATGCTGTAGGCTCCATATGTCTGCGCGAATATTCAGATATGTTTTGAGCATAAACGGTATGTCCTAGACAGTTGCAACAAGAGGATCATTTTTGTTACACAGGTCTCATTTCTCAATAAACCATCTTCAAATGTTCGAAAAATTCTGACGGTAAAATAGTTGTATGCATTTATAGGGTAGCCACCCCTATTATTTTCACAAGGGTGGTAGGTATAAAGCTGTATTTCCTGGTGGTTTGGAGGTCCCCACAGCATTAAGGAGTGCTGAAAATATTGTTTTTTATGTTATTTAGTTCCCGATATTCTGGGAAAATACGATTATAAATGTTGGTATTTAGAGTCTCATTACTCCATTAATATTAAGTTTAGGCGAATAGCGCAAACTATAATAGTTGCTGTTTATTTTCATGAGGAATAACTTTCCGGAGTACGTCGGTGTTGTTCAGTAACACCCTGCATTAAACAGAACTTACTAAGACTCTCGTATAACCCAAGATTGCACTACAGAGCTGTAGTGTGTAGTTCTGACGTAGAATAAGAAACGTGTTTGTGTATAATGAGTAGAGAATGGAATATTTCGCGAATTTAATTACCTGCAGGCTAGAATTCTTTGTACTATGCCTACTCAAGCCTTGTCTATTCGCTCATTGGTTGCTGTTCCACTGAGTAGCAGCTGGTGGACAAATGGTCAGGGCTTGAGTATGCATAGGATAATTGATTCTATCATGCAGGTCATTGAATTCGCGAACTATTCCTGTCCCTAATGATGAGACGTGTTTGAACACGTTGGGCACTGTGATTGGTGACCACAAGACGACTCAGCGTAGCGCGGGATGGACGAGGACAGCTCACTAGAGACTGCAAGGCGAGTGGTTGAGGTTATAATGATGGACGCAACTGTTAAGTAGTGACGTGTTGTAGTTGTAATGGGAGACACCTACAGTAAAATGTATGATATTAGTTGAATAAAGCATAGTAGAATAATCTCTGGTGTTGCCTTTTTTACTTCGAATAATACTTCAGTCACCCACTACTGCTCGAAGTATAAGGGTGCTGCATCTTTAACATAGAACGAGCGTAGTTTGCCACAAAACTGCTCTCATGTATCAAAAATTGCTTAATTCAATAATAGTAGGTTAAAAATACTACAGTTTATTGGAGACTATGTTGTCTGCAAATATTCGCGCGATTTTCAGTTTCTCTAGGTGTATCCTACGAAATAATACCGTCCGTAGTATATCTAAGCACGTAAAGTAAAAATTACATAATTGTTAACTGCTGAAAAAAATAGATTTAATTCCAAATTTGTTTCGTTCAAGGTATGGAGAGAAGCGTTGTACGACCATGCGTGTAGGGAGGTTCGCATATCTGCAGGCGCACGATGTTGTGGTAAAAGTGCTGGGCGTAATATATTATGCAACCTGCGTAGATGGGTTTAGTATGTCCGGGAGTACAGGCTGCAGGCTGGGGAGCTGGGGCGCCGCAGCCGCCATCTTGGATTTCGTCATTTTCCCCGTATTTCCTTCAAAATTTCCCGTTTTTCCCTTAACATTTTCCCGGAAAATTTAAGAAATACTCAAAATCACGCTATTGCACTATCAGGCTGAAGGTGGCTGAATTTTGAGCAACCAACAACCTAAATGAGCAGTTTTTTTTTCCTAGAAAATGACGAATTTTCCTAGAAAAATAATGGTTTTTACTATCCAGGAGTCGGGTCAGGTTGCGAAGCCACGGAGCTGCGCCCGCCATCTTGGATTACTACTTTCTTCTGCTCTGTTAGGCTTCCTGCGCTATCATTCCGTTTATTCTCTGCTATTTCGCATATACACTACTATCCCTCGTATATTTAATCATTTCATCTTTACTCTATATTTCGCCTCTACACTATCAATACCAGTATGCACCATCATTCCATATTTGTTATATCCTTCCAGCTCTGGTCTATCATTCCACCACTACTCTGTTCAATCCGCCACTACTCTATCACTACCATATGCACATAGTGAATGACTTGGACCACACTCCCAATATAACCCTGTATCATACTGCATAACATTTACTGTCGAAACACAAGACCTCAGCCCGACCTAGTCTGACCCGACATAACCTGACCAGACCCCCGACATGACCTGTACCGACTTGTTCGAAATCTACAATCTAGTTCAAAACCACCCCGACCAGATCGAGTCCCAACCAAACCTGACTTAATATAAACTACAGTAAGCACATCTAACATACAATCATTTTATTTCATCGATTTGTAAATACGTCTCACGCCATTTATTTAAAAAAACCTAGTCTCATAAGAGAAACAATTTTCCAGCACACACCGTACATACAGCTCTTTGACTGATACAGTATAGTTAACAGACACAATCTTCGAACATCAACTTTTAAGACTTCTGAATTTAAATGTATATGTGTTTTCCTTCCATCTGCGTTCATCTCCCAACATTTGTATACATCCAGGATCTGTTCTACCACTACAGCATTAATTATGTTCTAGAAACTACCAGTTACGGAGTTAGCTAACCTCTCAGAACTCTTTCGTTTTCATGTAATTCTTTCGAATACACAAAATAAACCAAACCATCAGTAACATTCACAGCATCAAATGTACCCAGTAAAACCTTGCCAAGCATACAAAACCCTTTCACTATAGCATCGACAGCATAAATGAACGTTTTCTTCCTAGTCATCTCAACCCTCCTCATCCCCCTCCTTCTTATAGCATTCCTCACCCACCACCCACCCCCTTCTCATACTTACAACCCTCCTCCTCCCCACTCCTCCGTGAACTTTCAGCTATTTTACTTTGCAAGCATATAAATTTATTTTATGCTTTGCAGGTTTAACTCAGCTGAATATATTTTACACTGCTAATACATTTATTATAGTTTTTCTTCTTGTTTTCTACATTTGAAAGGCTATTTATACTAAAATAAAATTCAAATTTAATACATTTATACACTATTTTATTTTCATTAACACACGTATATTTCAATATTATAAAAAACTGATTAACATCGCGTTAGCTAAACATTCAGTAAAAATGTATACACATGGATAAAATCACTCAACATTACAGTTTCCTAGTTCTCCTCTTAACTTGCTGGTTAACCACTTTTAAAAGTAGAATGTGTTCGTAATTTGTTCATATAGTTTTGCAAATAACATCCAGGTTTACAAATTAAGTCACGGTTGTTTAAATTATAGCTATCCCCTGACGCATAGAGACAATGTATTTATTTATTTAGCGGCCTGATCACATTTGTTCTCAGTTCCAGACGATTCACCGTATCCCTTTCAAATCATTTCTTCTTCCTCTTCACATATCTTCTGTATTGGCTACTTTTCTCAACAGCGTTCTCGATTTCATGTACATTATAAACAGGAACATTCAACGTCTTGAATGCTCTTGCGCTGCATTCATCGTCATGCGGTTCTGGCTTTGTGTAACTGCAATTCAACCACATATTATATTTTAAAGCGCCATGTTTTTCCACTTCATCTGTAAGTTGATGTATAATATTTCTTTCATACTTGCTACGAACGAGCAAACATATTTTCAAGTACTTGTCAAATTTGGCGCAACATAATCTTTTAGACTACCTTTGAAGGCAGATTGATTCAGAAAAAAATCAATTTATGTTAGGCTTCACCTCACCAACTACAAACTTTAGTTGCGATGTATGGCCAGGCGTCCAGATCATAGGTGATACAAACGAGGTACTCTTCCATTCAGTTTGAGAGCATTCCTTCCTATAGAATTCAGAAGATGAAGTTTGAATCTGTTGATCCACGGCGACTGATACAGAATATTTTTTACAGAGTTCCCCGTTCTTCTTTGGTTTATCCATGTGAGTGTACTGTCGATGGCACTTACCGTAATAGTAAACCCTATGGATGGTGTACTCCTCTCGCATTTGTTCTTCTCATGCCTTCTTGCATCATGAGCATGTACAAATGTCTTGTTGCAGTAGTTGCATGGATGCCTTACCAGAGAGCTGCCATCAGCATTTGTCGTGGAACCTTCACACTTATTCGGTACTTGCAGCAGATGACGCTTTGAAGGCAATGTAGGACGACCTTCACATATATTGAGATGCTTTTTCAAATTACTATGCCGGCCAAACAGAGATTTACACTTTTCACATGGAAACATAACACGCTCTGCATTCTGATAACATCCAACTTCATGTTGTAGAACATTGTAGTTTTTAGCGAATGTCTTCTTACAGTAATGGCATGAATAACTAACTGCAGCGAGATCAATCTTCAACCAACTATGTGTTCTGCTCAGCCGATGTGTACTCTTGAAAGACTTAGGAGAAACTGAGCATTTTGGATCCAGCTGAAGCTATAAGTACTTACCAGTAGCATATTTGCCACACTCTCTGCAACCAACTCCTCACACAACGGTGCACTCTCCACATATGTCTCATAACCCATTTACTTATGCTGTGCATGACTACACACGCTCCACACACATCTTCACATGCTCCACATACGTCTCCACAATCTGCTTTACCCTCTATGCATGCCTCACACAATACATCCACAAGTTCTGCATGCTCTGCCCTCCTTGAGGGCCACCATACCTACAATGCTAGGTGAAGCCGTGCTGTTTGTATACACACATTTACACACAAACACGGAAGTTCTAATATGATTTCATCTACACCTGTAATGACAAGCAATTTTGCAACTTCTTATATACGAGACATATTGACAAAACATCTGGGCTTGCATTTGGAGGAAGGCTTCGTTGCGGAAACAGGAAATTCTATGTAGGTAAGGATTTCGAAATATTTACATGGACCGTGAGGCAAATATATATTTGCCGTGATGTCACAGTCCATAGCAAACGTGCCGCGGGGCGTTTACAAGGCCTTGAGCTGGGTTCGTAACAGAGCACAGCCTGTGATGAATAACGATCGAGCAATCACGGGTGGAGAGAAGATGTTGGTTCCACGCATTTCCTGAGAATGCCGCGACTGTCGTCCAAGGGAGGCGGGGAAAACGACATTGGGAAAGGGCCTGGGGAAGGGAAAGAAGGTTCTGAAAGCTCCAGGCCGTAATGCGAACGATTTAACCCCCACCACCAAAACCTTCCTCCCCTAGTATTGGGAAATCTTATCTGACGACGTATCAAGACCCACAGCAGGCAGAGGTTTGGCCTATTCCTACCCCTAACCACATCATACCCACGCCATGCCACGCGAATACTACCACCCTCTCTCCATCGGCGAACCCAACCATCCCTTCTCATACGCCCTGCGCCATTCAGCATTTGAATAAAAATTCACTACCGAGTCGCCCCTTTCGCCGGGCTCCCAAGCTTCTTTTTTACGACGTGCTATGTACCGGGGTAGAGAGGGGTTGAGATATTTAAGGGCGTTGCCGGACAACCAATAAACTAGGCAATGAATTGTAAAGGGGGATGGTGACGCAACACCAGTCAACCCTTCTTCGCTTCCGTCATGATGGCCCACTCAGGCGGCTGGCTGATATTAACCCCAGGAGACATGGTTTTGAGGGGAAGAGGAAGGGTACCAATCACGCTGCGGTCCCGAGAAAAAAGCCTTCCTGGCAAATCAAGGACGTTAGTGGAGGATGGTGGTGTGTCTATACCCTGCAACGTTGTCACGTTTCTTCGTGCGGCCAGAAAGGATCTTGTGCCTCTTGGAACGAGACGACTGTAGCAAGCTAATATTACATTCGATTTCGAGCATTTTCCCGTCAGTCTTCGTGCAACCATTACCTAGGAAATGGGAACTGAAACCATATGTTTTTTTTTTTACCTGAAGTCAACTCTTTTCCGAACTCATAAATTAAATGTATCACATACAAACAAATATTAAATAGGAACTTAATGATCATCTTAGCAATTCTTTCCTTTTCACGAGTAGAAGTCTTTATTTTAAAAAGTAACAATATAATGCAGCAAAAAGAAATATTTTAATAAAATCAACCATTATTAAAGCATGTAGTTACAAAAAAACTCCCTATTTGTATGAAATTAAAAAGGTATATTTTATGAGTTAACCATTTTCAGTGTATTATTTTTATTATTTCAGGATGGCAATATTAAAACATGTAAACTATTTGGTCAATTTAAAGCACATACCCTAAAGATCAATAACCATATTACGTTAAAACAGTCTCACATTCTAAAAACAGTTTGTTTCATGTATATTGTAACAGTAGCAAAACATTATAGCCTCTTCAACAGAGTACTAGTTTACAGTTAACAATAATGTACTTGTTTTAGTACAAAGTTGAGTTTGGGAATTTCTTTCCAGCATACAAAGAAAATAGTGATGTTATCAAAACTTATCTTATAAAGAAAAATTTACGTAATATTGGAGATATTCTTTTATATTTTGTCTGACAGAAAGAAAAAAAAAATAACCTAAAGCTTATCCGCATAAAATACATTTTTTTCGCTATGCCACATACGGAGCTACCACTTTTCTCTATGCAAGACCGCGCATAGCAACTATGTGGTGCAAGAGTGGGTCAACTGACGTCAATAGTGACATGATTTATCTCAGCGATTTAATAATAAAGGTTATGTATCTCATAGGGTTAATTTTGAAGTTACGATTGCACTGCTCATCTAAAGTAGGATCCGGTAAGTGTATGCGGGGAACACCAGTGGATGTCTTACCAACAGAAGTTCTGGAAGCGTTCGCTGGTGAACCTAGAAATACTTGCATGCAGAACCACCTGAAATATACTCCAATACTACTGAAAAAAACTACAGCACAACGAACTTTAAAATAATTTATATCATACTATGCTCGTAACGAAAATGACACACATAAGATGGCTGAACAAGACGTGGTAATAGTAAGACACACATAAATCAATATCAATTTGAACATCATTAATCATACTTGGCTGACTCCTAGTGTTGAAAAATAAAAACATCTGGATTCTTCAGAAACCAAATTAAGAAGACCACATTGATAATACAAGATGAGTGTGGCAGAACATACGTAAATTTACTGATGTCTCTTAGAAATGATAAAATTATTCATTTTAATTGTGCCACGGCTGAATCTAGGATTTGAACATGAATTCTTTAACTCAGAGATGCCCGTCGGGCGAACTATTTCCAGAGAGCTACACGCTTACAGACTACATAAAAATTGGAAGATGGCGTCGTCAATTACGGTCAGGCTCTAACAAAGAGACAAAAGGCTGGCGAGACTTAGCTGTACTCTTCATGTCGGTGAGCGAAGTTCTGCGCCGTCTATAAGTTCTCGTAGAACTGCGAGGATAGTGTTTTCTCCGCGTCCTGTTCCCTATATCAGCTCGCGGGCTGACTGGTGCCGGCGATATAAAGGCAATACACGCACCATACGTTCAGACGCGGTAGTACAAATCTGCTTAATATACACAAGTTTTTACTATCAGGTCCTCTTCTTTCACAGCAAACTGCAGTCCCGACACGTCTTCGCCTAATCAGGCGGCCTGATGCACAATATATTTCTCGCAGCTAATTAAAATCCTAAAACGAGAGCACGCACATCGCGTGACTCTCTCTCCTATAGTCGCCGTCCAAAAAGCCTCCTTTCCTCGTATAATACATTCAAAACGGGAACATCAGTCTCTTCAGCCAATCAAAATTCTACCCTTCAGCGTTCTTTCAGAACTAGCCTTGTCGTGCCTCGAGCCACCTCCAAAGCACTAACATATCTGCACTCGGTAATTAATAGAGAAATTAATTTAAACTGTACTTCCTGAACTAAGCCTGTTTCTTAGTACTCTTATTGCACAAAACATAAATAGGTAACCTATGGCAGCCATCACAAAATATAAAATAAATTAAACAGATTACACTCAACAAAATATAATACTCGTGAAATAAAATTACAATGAACACATCTGACATAATAAAAATAGTATAACGGGGCTTGAATTTGGTCATGTGTTACAGATACTGTGAAGAAAACTGGTTTTCCTTTGTGTTGTATTAAATAGGGAAATCTTAAAAAGAAATGCAAATCTCGTTCGTTTCCTTTCAAGTTCGAATATGTAATAAGGACCATATAACATGTTTCATACAGCGCATGAAAGTAGTGTTTCAAAAAGTTATGAAGTGTACTATATTTTCCGTTGAGATGTATCGGAAACATAAATAAGTATAGAATACAAAGCAACTTGAATTAAAAGTATATTCCAGTCACAGCTGGAACAGAGACTTTGATATCTGTGATAGAAGTGGCGGTAAGAAAAGATCATAATAAGGAATATAAATTCTCTGTGGCTACATCTCTATTTTTTCAATCTCTTATATCATATTTATACAAAGACAGTTACAACGTGATTATCTGTACAACGAGAATATATTTGTATTCTGTAATTAAAAATGGTGCTGTGACTGTCATTCAAAAGTTTCCTGAATCTCTTTATGTACGGATCGTGGGCCACTGTGTTGTTACCAGTGAAAGCGCATGAAAATGGCCAACATTCTTAAGTTACTTTACACAACGATCCTCATACGGGAAGAAATCCGATTAAATGTAGCTGAGGAGGAATCATAATTTCATTATATTGCACTTACTAAAACATGTAACACTCAGAGCACCTACTCCTACGGAAAGAGAGGAAACTCAAGCTTATAACTGATGTCGCTTATTCTGACCTCGCTGCTCTGAGTGGAAGAGAAGCGCACCAAACTCTCAGTGGTGAAAACGTAAAATTCCAACCAGCGCATGCGCAGAGCAGCTCTTTCTCCCCCTCCCCTTTCCTTACTAACCTGTTTATTTATATTTATGTTTGGTTTTGGTGCAAAGACACATTTTTCTGCATATATTTTGCCTGTACGTATGACACACGGTACATTTTGTCCCCCACAAATATGGTAAGAGACATTAAATACGTATTTAACGCGATTGCATTAATATTCGTCCATAGACACATCCAAAACGTTTCTGAAGTTTGCCACATAACCACAAAACAAGATCAGTCAAAAGCATGACATGGCAGATAAGCTCCTAACAACGTCACGTAAATAAGAGTTGGCTACACTAGCGCAACCATTCTCGTTGTGCAGATAACGTCAACTACTGACAAAAAAATAAGCAACACCAGTCCCCTATACCAGTGTCACCCCCCCCCCCTCCCTGATGTAACACGCATCGTTTAATGGAGTATGTTTGCTGCCATTTCTCGGTGGAGACGTACACTAATACAGCACTATTGCATTCTCTTTGGTGCAATACTCTGACATCCTATCATAAGCGTGTGTTTATTGAAACAAATAAA
Organism: Medauroidea extradentata; assembly: GCA_003012365.1. Taxonomy (NCBI): domain Eukaryota; kingdom Metazoa; phylum Arthropoda; class Insecta; order Phasmatodea; family Phasmatidae; genus Medauroidea; species Medauroidea extradentata. The sequence continues at coordinate 73,960 of PNEQ01084019.1, read as the reverse complement.
ATAAACCTTATAACTTTTAATCGGAAATCTAAAAAGAAACAAATACGTTTAATACCTATTTTCAATATAATGTATGTAATAAGTACTCAAAGATTCGCTGTGATAACTGAGAAAATATGATTTAGTAAAGTGTATGAAGGTTTTCAAAGCTCATCCTACAGTGTTTCCAAGTAAATTAAGATCTTAGTAAAGAGAGGTGTTGGAGAATACAGAGTAAAGACAGTCACAAGATAATATTTTAATCGCTGTCGTTCTCGAAAGACGTTCACATGTAATTATCTTTACCTGATGTGAAGTTACAGAATATAAACCCTGGCTGCACTACACAACGCACACATCTGCTCTTGTCCAGTATGAAGTTCATTTATTTGAATGTTTCTTAAAATGGGACTGCTGTGGACATACGCCATTGTGATATATGTCGTCCCAGAAATATAATATGAGACTAAGAAAAAACTAACGAAAAAAAAATTGACAAAACAAGCCTAGTTTGGCTGTAGTCAACAGATCCATAAACCAAAATCACAGAACGTAAAATTTCGCATAAGGAATAAGTCAAAAAAATATTTAAAAAAAAAAAAATACATACCTAAACATAAAAGTCGAAAGACAAACCAAATTATGTGTAAAAACCCAGGACACCTTAATTAAGACAGACACAGACAATACTGGGATGAATATAATGTTGTCTACAAGACAGGATAACAACGACGACGTCAAAAACGATACACTTGACTATACAACGATCTTAAGACCGACTTTTCAAGACGTTTCGGGAGCTCACGTCTGCTCTCGTCATCAGGTGAAGTAAAAGTCTCATATTAGGTACCTCGGACGACATAATATTGCAATGGAATATGTCCACAACAGTACAGGACGTCAGCATGAAGTTGTTGACAGTTATAGCACATTCATAGCGCTGACCGTGCAGTAGCTGAGTCTTAACTGGCAACTAGCTCGTACAACTTCTGACATGCTCACATATATTCGCGAAGTACACGCTAATACAAGAATCAGGGTACACACACTGAATACCGCTTGTTTTACTATGGTTGAATTTTTCGAAACTTCTACAAATGGAATCGTCGAAAGAAACTTGGTACATTGAATATGCATATGTTCTCTTTAGAATGTTGGCACCCTTATTGATTAGTTAATTACTATAATATTTTTATTTATTCACAAAGTGTTCAGCCTTAGGCCGGTTTGCAACATATTGTGTACAGTTATTGATGACAAGCACTTATATGTATAGCGCTACATATATTATCTTTTTATTTAAACTAGAAATAAGTACATCTAAAATATTCGACAACAAGTACACAACTCAGTTTGCCTAAAACTAGTTATATACATAAGAAAAAAGATACAAGTAATGCAATTTAGTAAAAAAGAGTGAAAAAATTACAATCCAGTTTGTTAAAAATTTAATGATATATACCTATAAAATACTTTTAGCAAAAACGTAACAGTATCAAAATGAAATATCACATGATGTTAACTTATTTTGCTGCATCATCAAATGATCTTTAAGTATAATCCTGAAAACCTCATCTTGACAACAGTTTAAAACGTCCGGCAGAGCATTCCCTTGGTTGCAGAAAATTTAACTGAAAGATCTTCGGTTGTTGGATCCTTGATATTGGGTAATTTATAGGTTTGTATTGTGCCTGGTTTTGTAAGTGTGTTTCAAAGTTTGCGTATTTATTTTATTGAACAGATAAGTCGGTGTATCTTTGCGAGTATTGTTTTTTGTTGACACAAAAATTGCAATAAAAACCTATGTCATATATGAAGCCAGTTTGTACTTCTTAAATGTTGAGATAGGCGGTATTTCGTTTTATGATTGTAGCAAAAACGTATACATGCATTCTGAACTTTCTGTATTCGGTATTGGTTCTTTTTGTTGAGGGTAACAAATAATCCGGCACAGTTATTAAAATGCGATAGTACAAGAGAGTCGCATAATTGCAATTTTAGATTAAGAGGCAAGATATGTTTGAACTTTTTAAGATGTTTAAGGCAGTAATAAGATCGTTGCAATAATTTATACGTATGCTTAGACCAGCAGCTGAGACGTATAAATGTTGCGTTGTTATCTAACAGCAACTGACACTGAGTGTTTATGTCTTCTGTCGTGGGCAGCCAGTAGGCCTAAGTTTTGTACGTGTGAAGGTAAAGTGTAAAATGACCCATATCCAGGGGAGAAGTTCGATAATTCCATGACCTGTGTATAAGACTTCACTGTCCTACGTATACTCAAACCCCGAACATTTCTCTACTAGCTGATACTCCCTGGAACAGCAGACAATGAACGAATACAAGGACTTGAGTGAGCTTGGGACAGTGGAATCTTAAATGTAGGGCCACGGTCACACTAGAGGCCTTAAACACGTTTAGTTACATACATTCGGCAGCCATGTTTGATCTATTTGAGGGCTTGTTCCCGAGTTTTTTTTTTTTAGACTGGTGACAATAACTCGAATCTTTTTTAACCAAAAGCTTTGAAAAATTTGAGTCAATGTGCAGTCACACGATGCACAATATTGTGGATGTGTTTTTAAAATAATTTACCATTCATCAGCAAATAAATACTTTGCTACATTTTTGCTTATTTTCACGACAAAAAACGCGGCACTTTGGGTGATGCAATCTAAAAAAACGGTTCAGTACATTTCTACAAAAAAATTCAGCTACAAATTATAACATATAAGTGTCAAAACAGTGGAGCGAAATTTTCATATGAGTATTAGGTAGCAAAAAAAAATATTTTCCAATTCACTACAAAACTCGGTAACAAGACCTTAAAGTTAAACATGTTTGCCAGGTTACGCGACTAAACAGAATAAACTCATTGAACTTTCTAACCTCAATAAACTTGGAAAATAAAATGTGCCGTATTTAATTATCATCGCATATACACTCAACATGCATGCATATTTGTAGTCATACTAGCCGGCCGGCTGCAGCGTTGCCCGCGTGAAATTATGTAATGTAAACAGTAACTCTGGATAAAATATATAATGAAGGCATTTAACAGCTAGCGTGCTCAATAACAGTGAACTCTAATAACTGTCTCAGCTCAGTTTAAAGAGCGCGCCCAAAATGCTCGTATGATGTCATATTAATTCCCATCGCAAAGTCTTGCACAGGATACGAACCCGTAACCCCACCCCTTCCACACCACTAACTTTATAAAATAGTTGAGTGAATGTTAAAGGCATGCCGTGATAATTCTTTCGTATGTAGTGGCTACAGTCCAAAGAGGTTTTATTTATGAGCAGGTTGGCAAAAAGAAACGACTGTTGAATTATTTCTCCGTGATCATTCTCTTTCTTCGGGAGACTGTAACATTTTACTGCTTTTCACCTACTTAATTTTAGGATTTCATAAAAACCTGAATATGATTTGTATATACTTACATAAGCTTCATTCTTATCAAAAATTCATCTCTATATCTGAACGGGTGATTATTTGAAATCACATTTTATTTTTTTAACAGCTTTCAAGGACGAATTTCGAAAAATCCTGAAATTGTTTTTTTTTTATTTACGTAAGATTTATTTTAAAGCAAAAACCATTTCAATATTTCCACTGGTTTAGGATATAAGTGGGATAAATTAAAAAACACGTTTTATTATTTTAAAAGCTTTCAAGGTGAATTTCGAAAAATTTAAAAAATACTTTTTAGATATTTACTTAAGTATTATTTTAAAGAAAAAATCACCTCACTAACTGAAATGGTTTACGATAAATCACGGATTAATGAAAAAACACATTTGCGGCTTTTCACCCCCTTAATTTTCGAATTTCGCAAAATCTAAAAATTTGCGAATGTGCATTTCTTTGGGCAATATAATGAAGTTTAAAAATTTATGATAGCATTCCCGGTTAATGAGATATCCAGGATTCTTTTTAAACACATTTCACCCCTTTTCATCCCCTTAATTATCGAATTTCGAAAAGTCCTTTCTTAGTGGGTGCCTACGGGGCAAGTGGAAGCTTCCCTCAAAATTTCATGGTTCTAGGTCAAGCGGTTTGGGCTGTGCGTTGATGAGTGAGTGAGTGAGTGAGTGAGTGTGTCAGGACACTTCATTTTATATATTAAGATTACATCCAACAGCAATGATACTGTGTGCGTTTAAAGTGGATATGGCTATTTTACGCCTAAAAGTTAATGCAATTTAACGAGTGCAAAACGTCAGACCAAAAAGCAGCCACATTTGTTACACAGTTCGTTACTCCAAGCAGCCAATAGGATCGAAGATTTGTCGTTCGAAGCTACAAATGAAACTGGTTTACTTCTAACTCGTTTACTTCTAACTCGTTCGTAGCTCGTGTAACCGTTCCGTAAAATTTAACATGTTTGAGGCTCTGTTTCAGTCGCCATATTAAATTTTATTATTTTTCGCTTTTTTGGAATTGTGAGAAGAATAATGTTACATCGGCGACTATACCGCAAATTTTATTTACCTTGAGCTACAACACAATCATGGCAATAGAGCTAGTAAGATATAGTTAGGTCGCAAATCGTCGGGAAAATTATGAATATAAAAAAACGTGCCACACACATTGCGGTGTAATTATATGTTAATAGCTGGATCACAAGGTTTGTGCTGTAGCGAAATGTAAATAGAATTTTAGGTATGATCGCATATTTAACATTTTTCTTCTTAGAATTCCAAATAAGCGAAGAATAATAACATTCAATATGGCGACAGCAACCGAGCCTTAAGTGAAGTACAGTGGGATCACGGCCTTAGTCGTATAATTCACGAATATTTCCTTTCCTTGCCAATACACTATAGTGCGGGCGTACAAAGATACATAGCCAATAACGTCACAGGGTGAAATCAAATTAGCATAGGCTAGTGAACTCAAGCTTGTCGCCAAATAATTACACAAAGATTGCACGACCCTAGTTAGTATTCGACTATTCATTATTGGAATATCTGGACTATTAAACAAAAACATTGAATATGCACAATTTACAAATGGTGGACCATTTAATTAATTTGTTAAAACCCCACCGTTTGGAATCAGTGAATAACCGCTTATAATCAGTGAACGGACACTTATTCGCCTTTAAAAAACTGGACTCTTAATTACAATCAGCGCATATTTTTTGACAAGAACGGGTTTTTCACCTAATTATTTCTTGAAACTGATCCATCCGGAATCAGTGAGTATACAACTAAATAAAATAAATATTGTATGAGGAGGACGACCGGGGACAGGGTCTCGCGCCCTGAATGCAGATTTTATGAATGTGAGCCCGAAGGACAACATTAAATGACGCCCTACGATTTATTTTATTTTATTTACGTCTTATGTTTTACATGGCGAAATTAAGGCGTACGCCTTTTCTTACATTTAACCATGGTAATTATGCATTGTAAAGTTATTAATAAATTAAACATATTGACAAACTGATGCAATTTACGTTTACAAATGCAACTATGTCTATTTTTAGAAAATTATTTCCTTTAACAAAAAAATTATGTGAAATAAGACAAAATAAAGGAAAATTAATCACACATTGATAAGCACCGGAATGAGATGGGCGAAGAAACGAGAGCGACATCTTCCGGCACGATTACAACATGCGAAAAACCCGGTGATCGAACCCAGATCGCCTAGATGATAGGCTAGTGGTATGACCACTCTGCTGCCGCGGCCCCAATATACAAGTGATTTATACTGAGGGCCGATACATCTAACGTATACTCCAACATCATAGCGGCAGTCACTATATGATGACGTGTAGAGTTGTTCGTACAGATGAACCCTTAGAACTATTGCCAACATTGTCAAGAAGCACTGGGCAAAGTGCATGTGCGCTATCAGGATTACTAAATGTCGGGCAACAATACATCGTGTCCTCCCTTTTAAGTATGGATAATTAATGACTGTGAAAATAAGACCAGATTTTTAACAGGAAGACCCTTATGAGTAGTCTTATATTTTTTGTTAATACCTTAATTTAAAGCACTTACTTATATACCACTGACATTTATTGCATGACCTGCGTATCGTTAGTGTGGATTTAACATATTGTAACGGTCTGCTCTGGTTTGTAATATGTATGCATAATGCAGTCTGTGTTGCTGACATATGGTTTGTGTGTTTAGTATGCCGTCCCAATAATCTGTAATCCTTACGATTGCATGCAAAACAAGTAAAATGAACACAACTATGAGCAGTATGTTCCTAAACTGGTAATTTAAACGTGTTTGTGTCAAGTTTAATAACATTTTGATCATTGATTGCGTACAATTCTTGCGATATTTTATTCGCTGTCCTCAAAAACAATCAAACTGAATTAAATATTAAAATAACCTTACCTATTGTCCTCCAGTATAATTACTTTTCAAATGTGTAAGAAAATATTGTAGTGTCCTTTTTAACGAAATGTCCGTTCATAGAACAGTGAAATTAGTTTCGATATCGTGAAATGATAAGCAACACAAGTTTTAGTGTACGACGTATTTGTAATTTTTTTAATAACATAATTATTTAATTTTTGTAGAGTTATCAATTTAAGTATAACGTTTTATATAGTCAGGTAATATGTCACTTTATTAATTTTTTTTTATTTTTAACAGGGTGCAGTTATTAAATTTAGTTCATTTTTATAGTATCGGGAAAATATTTCCTGCAAGAATATCCCAAAAAAAAAAAAAAGGACAGTTTTCTTTAATTAAAATGAAAAATGTAATTCTGTAAAATACTTGCTGCAATCTGTTTGGCAAACGGAAAGCAATCTAATCACAAAACACACACATAAGTAATCAGTGCGTTTCCACAGATTTTATTGCACGATGTAAACTGGTTCAAAGTAAATATATCTTGTAAAGCCGTTCCAAATGTTTCGTGTAGAGTAAGAAATAGTTTTCAGTTTTATGGTTTTATTTATCTGCATGACGTAGTAGCTAAAATCAACTGTACTCAAATGGTGCAAATAATGTGAAATGAATTAATTAAAGCCATCAAAGTTATTTGATCTTACAGTAAAGTAACACCATGCGTTAAAAATAATCAAAATTGACGACAAAATTGCAATAAGCTCACCTTTATAATGTGGGATTTTAATCACGTAAACAAAAAAAAAATTATTATATCACTACTGAATTTATAGGAACCTGAACAAATGATTTCAATCATGCAAACATTTGTTTTCTGCGTTAATATTTATACAAAACAATTTTCATTGTTTCGGGGATACAATTATCTGAAATGAACCAATGGCATAATAAAATAAGATGTAATGCGAAGTAAAGTGGGTAAAGATGTGACGCTAAGTAAAGTGAAGTAATGTTGAATTTCATTCTTACGTATAATTTCGCGAAAATGTGTTCATGTTAACATAATGACGGTTTCATTTCAGTTTCTGAAAATAAGGAATGCTATCGTCCTTTGATTTTTTTTCGTGTGAAACAGACATTTTATGTACTGCTAAGCTATTTTGAAATTTAGCATACATGTTTTGACTTTAATTTATAGTGTCACTAAGGTGATATTATGTTTGTTAAATTATTACGTGTTAAAAACTGACAAAATATTATAAACGCATTAATTGATGTTTGGAACACATTTACTCAAGTCAGACTATTCATAATTCCGTGTAAAAAAGAGAACCCTGACATACTGACTGACTGACTGACTGACTCACTGACTGACCAAATGACTGAATGACTGACTAACTGACTGACTAACTGACTGACCAAATGACTGACCAAATGACTGAATGACTGACCAATTGACTGAATGACTGACATATCAAACTGTTTCCCAAACTGCTGGACCTAGAAATGTAAAATTTTTTGTGTGGGTTACCTTTAGGTCGTGTGCGAGCACTAAGAAGAGATTTTTCGACATTCGTCCCCTAAGGGGGTGAAAAGGGGTGAAATGTGTTTCATGATATTCGTCTACGTAGCTCGAACCCAACGGCCTATCGTCGTGAATTTACTTCAGTGTGTGAATCATAGAAAAACATATTAACCAATTTAACGGTTTTTCGAAACTCTACCATTAAGGGGTGAAAAGTCCTGGAATGTGATTTCGATTAATTATCAATATCTATCGAAGCCATCGAGATACTGAAGTGGCTTTGTACTTCAAACAGATGCTGATGTTATTACCCAGTTGCCACTTTTTTGTTTTTTCAAAATTCAACTCCCAAAGATTCAAGAGAAGGAAAATGTGATTTTTATTAATCGTCTGTACAACTCGAGCCCATAGGGCTATCATCATGATTTTTACTTCAATTAGATACGTATATAAAGATATTATACAGGACTTCAAGACGTTTCGAAACTTTATAACTAAGGAGGTGAAAATACGTGATATGTGTTTTAGATTATTCCTCCATATCTGTCTAACCAATAGTGATATCGAAGTTCTCTTTGCTTTATATTGATGCTTATGTAAATATCCAAAATAACATTTAAATACGTCTTCCAAGTTCGGCCCCAGAGAAGTAAAACAAGGGTAAAATATATTTTTCGATTCACAAACGATATATATTGACCCCTTTGATATTTTGCATAGTGACGGGATTTTTAATTAATATTGATGCTTACACAAATACTTGAACAGTAATTTCGCGAATTTTGGAGGTGAAAGGGGTGAAAAGTGTTTAAGTGTTTTTTTTTTTTTTTTAATTAATCGTCTATATATCTTGAACCCAGCGAACTATTGTGTTTTTCAACGGCCAAGAGACACCAGTAAAGTAGTCTAAAGTGTGATTCAAGGGTTTTTTGAAATTGCGTCTCTTATGAGGGTAAAAGACATGGAATGTGTTTTAGATAAATCTTCTATATATATCGAACCTATCGGGATATTAAATTAATTTTTGCTTCAGGATGATGATTACGAAAATGGCCGTAAAAAGGTTTCATTATTTTTCAAAATTCGAACTCTCAGTGCTGTACAGGAGTGATAGTTGGTTTTTAATGAATGGTCGATTTTGCTTTGACTGAAAAAGCTGTCATCGTGATTTTCTCTTCACTTAGATATTTGTACAAATATTTATGATGTGAAATTAAGATATTTATAAATTCTACGCCTAAAGGGGTGAAGGGGCACAAAATGTGTTTTTTATCAGCCGATGATACTGATAACCAGTAGAGATATTGAGGTGTTGGTCGCATCAGAGTGATGCTTATATAAGTACCTAAAAAATATAATGCAAGTTTTTTTTTTATAAGATAACCTAACTATTAAGAAGAAAAATTTGTTTGTAAACTTAAAAGGGAGACTATCCGAAAAGTAAGTACGACCAGCGAGAAATAACTTATAAAGTAGTTTCATTCTACAGTTCTATCTAGACGTGTTACTGTACAATCTCTATGAAACCAGGAAATGTATTTTTTTTAATTAGTTTTCTTGAATAACCTTGACGTTACGTGGCGCAGTTGTTTGTAGCTCCGATATTTTGTTCGTGAGGTTCTTGGTTCAAATATTTTTAGAGCCTGAGCAAACGTGCAAGTCCTACTCAAAAAAACTGCAAGTAATATGAAATTAGTGCAATTTGGACGAAGTCCAGAAATGATTAAAATTGATTATGCAGTTCGCTATCTACTGAAGTTCAACCCTCAAATACCATTTCGCTAACCTCAAGGTTGGGGCACCAAATACTTTATATTTCAGCGGAACATTATCTCCCCTAAACTCCCTAATGCCAGTTAACTTCAATTGAAGGATTTGAAAAACAAATATGTTACTGAGGGCACCATCACCAATGGTTGTGCTCGGAAGAAATCAGTCCTAACACCACGTATACAACGTATTTCATTCGATTACCCTCTTACATTACAGAGTCTGTAATTATCCTACGTCAAAACATAGTACATTAACCAATGAGGCCCAGGCAATGTATCTGTTAGTGACGGGGACAAACTTACGACTACTTTTTGCGTCGATAGCTATAGCTACTTATCCTGCTGCATAGTTAACACAATTATCACATTATCATTTATCATTCTAACACATTATGACTTATCTACCCATCCAGTGTACAAAGAGGTTTTTAAATTGAAGTAAATATTATCTGTCATGAGTAATACACGCGAGCAAGGCCACGGGCGCACTGCTAGTTACATTATAAAATGCAACCCAATTATGCTATAGCGGAGGGAGGCCAACTTTGACATAGGTAATAACTACAATAAGATTTTGATTTATACTTACGCCACTCACGTTACTTAAACAGTGAAAACACTGTCATCGCCAACACAAAATGTTTGTTTAAATATGAGCCACTGAAATTACTTCGCCACAAATAAAATTCTTGCTCAAAAGTTTCAGTAATGGAATCAAAAATTGTGTTATTGTTAAAATAATTTATTTGAAATGCGCGTGGTAAATATGGATGTATTTCAACAGATGCTTTGTGTTGAAAAAAATGTATTATTTTCGCTGCAAAGAAACTTATATTATTTACATAGAAATTTTTGCAGACAAAATGTGACACCAAACATAAGTTTTCCACTTTTGCTTTTCTCTAAAAAAGATTTATTTACTGCAAGATAAATACCTTTGCAGCAAAGTTACTTTTAGCGGCTTGTATTTAAACAATATTTTGCTGTGGCCACGAAAGTATTGTTACTGTGTTGATCAACAATCCCACTTTATTCGTGATGCGGTTACGGCGATCGGAACGTAAGTTGTATTTGGACATTCTGGTGCATTCTGACAGCGAAGTGACATCGAATTGGAGCAGACAGACCACTTCCATAGTGTCACAAGTCCCTATATTACCTCGTATGTGGTATCGTGTGTCTTGGTTTTCAGCTATCAGAGTGACATATTCTTCTGTGGCGTTGTATTCAATGTTTAATATTTATAGATCCTTGGTCAGACATGCCTTGTTAGGAAACTATGTGAGGTTGAGGTGAGCCAGCTTACCAAGGTCTGCCTACCTCAATACATATATCTGATCTAAGACTGCAAGACCAAGCAACATTTGGATTCACATTCGGATAGACACAAGCTCGATATCCAACTCCGTCCACCTTGATTTCAGTTTTCCATGGTATCCTAAAATCGCTCCAGGCGAATACTGGGAAGGTTCCTTAACAAAGGCCATGGCCGACTCCTCTCTCAGCTTCTGTCATTGTAGCAAGTTATATGTCACCGTCTCTAATGCCCTCGCTGTCACCGAGACGAAAAACCCACTCTGACCTTAGCCAAGCCTACAAGGATGGTTCGTAACAACCTGCAAAAACTATATATAAACAAAGAAACTATTTTCATCGTGTAAATTAATATAACGCACGGAGCATAAAAAATGTTCAGAGACTCTGACCCACAAATAACCTGAAACCGCTTTACGATCTGCAGCACAGAGTCATATGATTTCCTAACCAACGACTGTATTACAATAATAAAAAAAAATTATGTAACCTCATTGAATATTTCTGTCATCACATGTGTGCTGAATACAGGTTTCGGAGATATAATTCGCACTCTTCCGAAATTACGTCACGCAAGTGTTGCTAGTTGGTGTAACTTGAGATAATGCATTGTTTTACAGAATTTGTCAAATTGAGATAACTGATGTTAACATCGCAAGTTAATGGAAATCTAAGATACTGTATTTTAGTAGTTCTGGAAAAATAATGTTTCAAGTATTCCTATGGTAAGCATATTATGCGAATCAAAATGCATTACCGTACTTATTTGGTACAAGTGCGTTTTAGAAGTAAATCAGTCAGAATAAATGTACTTTAACAATAGTATATACATGAAAAGGGAGAGAAAATGCGAGGAAATATGGTATGTAAAATAGTTAAGTGGAGAAATGGGTAAATGCAAGCTTCTCACAATTTTGTTTGGATGTAAATACGGGTGCTTATTTGTGTAAAATAGTTTTTTTTTTATTTGAAGTATAGTTCGAATTTTTTCTTAAATAACCTAATTTGAGGAGAGACTAGAGTGGTGAAATTTTATATAAATCACTTCAACTTTAAGTTGTGCACGATCCTAATTTACATCACTCCGGTAATTTTTTTTGCATGCTGCAAATTTAAATACGGATCTACTCTAGGACCTTCAACGTAATAAAACAAAGGCTAGTATTGAACAGGTAACTCTTGAAATACTTACACATGCCAACCGCATTTGAAGAGGTACAATGCGCTTGATGGTTGATGTGCAATTTTTTTAAATGATTCTTAACACCAGCAAATAGCTAACATAATTAAAGAAACTAACCGGCAGTTTTGTGTTACAACTGTATATTTCCCGGTGTTCGTGAGAAACACTGTCCATATTCGTGGAGGCAACTGTCAGATCTGATATACAGAGCTTGACTGCAATAGCAGGCAATAGCGTTTGTGGCATTCGCCATTGTGCTTGTCTCTGTCCGAGGTCGTGCAATAGCCAGCATTCCGTCGCTACAGACGGATCGCTAAGTGCTTCTGAGATACGGGCTTAGGATTCCCAACATGGTTTTGAGTGGGCTATTGATACGTTTTATTGGTTTACAACTAAACGAATTTGGTGTCAATAAATAAATTGTTCTCTTTTGTACTTAAGTATCCCCCATGAGACTGTTATTAGTAAATAAATTTTAAAATGGAGTGTTTATTTCTTTTGAGTATCTACATCGCTAAGATGGTGAATGTAAGTAGATATTGAAATGTTTCGTTAAATTAAAAATTTGCGTGAAATCTTACATGTTGGCGAACACCACATAAAACTATTTTTGAAATTCCGTTTTTCTTTTGCAAAAAGCAACAAAATATTTTATATTAAAATCTGGAAAATTGAAACACATAAAAGATATAATAAGCTCTATTATGTTGGTACATAAAGTAGATACCCAGACGAGAGCGACGACACGAGTGACGTTTACAAATATATAAGGTGCGAGGCAGGGGAGACATCTGAGGAGAGCAAGAAGGGACTAACTACAGCACTATGTTGTCACATAGTGTAACATTTTGCCACAGAGTTTTACGTCTCCAATTTAGTAAATTTAGAGTGGTGAGTTATTACGCGTTTTGTTGTTAAGTTTAATATTAATGGTATGTTATTTTGTGCCAGTGTTACAAGTTATTATTAAATGGGGGATTCACTCGGATGTTAGCTACAGTGCTGGTTTATTAAGGTGGTTGTATAGGGTTAAGTAAATGTAATACACTTACGGTTAATAGGGCATCTACTCTACTAGAATGGCAGGTACTCTGAATACAAAAGCGGTTACAATGCATTATATTAATTTAGGAGGGGAGCGCAATATCACTGATTATTAATACATTAAATTAAAAAGGATTATCACAGGATTGCTGCCACTAATTATATCTGATGACCTTACCGGAAGCTGGATTGATGAGGTAGACCGCATCGACGGACGAGCACGCCCAGGCCACGGAGGAGAGCTGGACTGCTGTAGATCGGACGAGTGTCCTGGTTTACTTGATAACAGTGCCATAATATATCGGAGTGCTTGTCCTCATTACTGCGGCACTACGAGGGGATGAGGTGAACTGCTGTCTCCCTTGGTGTCGCAACACTGGCCTAATTGCAGCCCGAACCTGCTTCGTTGTCCGGCCGCTAGACGATATCATAACAGTTTGTTTCTGAAAACCCTGTGTTTTATATCTATATAGACACATACACAGGATGTCCCATGAGTCTGGTATCATAAGGGCAATTAAAATAGGAAATAGGTGAATGTAATGAAATGTTATTGCTGCCTGTCGATCCATCCCGCCAGCCACGTTACATCGTGTACGAAGCAACTTGGACCGTGACATACACATGTGCAAAGCACATCGCGGCTATCAGTCATCAGTTTGAACATTTTCTGTCGTAATGTAACATGGAAGTGAACGCACTCTTACGCCAACACACTACGTCACTATTAAACCATTCCACATTCCATATTTCACCAATTTATATTTGCCCTATGAGACCGAACTTACGGAACATTCTGTATTGTTTATGTGTGTGTGTGTGTGTGTATATATATATATATATATATATATATATATATATATATATATATATATATATATATACACACACATACACTAACGACTCTGGTAGCTCTAATTATCTATAGCCAAGAATTCAAGTCTATAAATTTAAATGCCACACTCTTCCAAATTTCGATCCTACTTAATCAATTAATTAATTGTTATTAATTAATTGAATAACTTATGAATTAATAAGTTGGGAAAATATGAGACACAATTGGCATAAAGCAAAGAAAAAAAAATGTATGTTGATCTGATCGCTACCAAACTTCACAGGATCACCCGCTGGGCTGATCTGTAGACATCCTGATAAATTTAATCAAAATCGCTCCAGCCATTTTGGAGTCCATAGGGAAAGTACACACACACATCAATTGTTTGTGTTTGTGCATGTATAGGCTAGTTTAACCTACAACGTTTGTATTTGAGGAATTAAGTATGTTTTCTACTTTTCCACTAAATTGTTATTTTATCTATGGCCCAATTCCTTTATGTTTGTGTTGTGATTGTAAAATAAGTATATTAAAATATTAACCTTGACGTCGGTGTGGCCACTAGGCAAGGAGCCAATGACACATACAACACGGCTTATGGAAGAGAATCAGCCAGAGCCAGTTTTACAAAACCATCCCAGCAGTCGTTGGGAATGATTTCAAAATGACATCGCAAAGAATAAGAATCGTTCTAGAAAATAAGCTTCACTTCAAGTGGAAAATATTTCACGTAATATTGCTGTATGAGTCAAAGGTTAAGATAGTAATATAATTTTTTCATATATAATGTGTACTTTTCAAATAACATAACAGCACCGTTAGTTATCGGAGTAAGTATTAAAACGGTAACAGTGAATAAAGCGCTAGGAACGGAATACTATCAGTAAAACATAGGCTTGAAAGACTGTAATAGAAGAATAGAAAGAAAAAATTGAATATCACCCTACATACTCTCGCGTCCAGAACAAAGTACAGCGGAATGGGGATGTAATTCATCGTCGAATCAGCCAACATTAATAACGATGACGATTCTATGAGATGAAACTCGTCAAACAAGCTAATCGCGAGACTGAGTGAATATTATAATCGTGCGTGTACTTTTTATCAAGTGACCAGTTACATTACGTAGGACTCATTTTCATCACTGTAGAAAATTTTTTTTATTAAGAAACTTTACCTGTAAAACGAATAGTTTAGTCCCTACGCGATGAGTAGCTACTCTTGATATTTACCAAAAACCGCAGAAATGTACTAATTACGATTTATTACGTTGAATAATAACAGTAATTAGTAGTCGCGATTAATAATTATTCTTACTTTCTACCAATTCGATAGTGGGGAGGCTATGAAGATCAGGGAAATTGTGGGGCAAAAATACGTAAAAAGCATGATATTAATTACAGTAAATACCATATAAATGATTGATTTTACGTAAATATAACAAGAAAAAACATGCACCACTACCGAAAAAGCCTACTTTATAAAAACTCAACAGTGGGGAGGGCTATGACGAACACGGAAATTATATGGTAAATACACGTACAATAACCGTAATAAATAGCCGAAATGTACTATTTACAATAAATTTCAGTTAAATATAACTGATATAAATAGCTGCCAACAATAAACACACGTGCATTACATTATATAGTGGTAAATGGATGTACACATCTTGGAAATCGTTTAAAAGTACGCAAAATATTACGAATAAGAATAAAAATAGTTTACACACAATAATACACACAGTTTAAACTAATTTTACCACCAATTTAAGACGCTAAAAATAGTTACTGAAGTAAACTCGTGTTTTTGTATATTGCACAAATGCACTATTACATACGCATTAAATTTACGTTGTATGCGGGTTGAACAGATGTTACACGTCTTTAATGCCCATTATAAAACGTATTTAACGTGTTCAATTTGCAATAGAAGCCGGACACATTATATAACGTACACTGAACAACATACATTATTGTAGTAAAAGATTAGTACTTACTGTACTCAGTCGCGGATATAAATTATTCGCCACAAACAGTAATTTATGCTTTGGTTCCTCTTCCGACGCGGTACCTTTGTCAATAAATCTCCACACACGTTGTATGCAAAATGTATTTGTTGCTGTGTCTCAATCAGCGAAATTTAACTAATACACGCTATCCACGAGAGTTGCACACTGTAAAACGTCCTTAAAACACACACTATATACACTACTATTACGCCGCGAAGCATTCTTACTTGTAACGGTCATTTGTACCACAAACCGTCAAATGTTCCCTGAATACGCACAGCTACTGCCACGAAAACACGTGTTATAAGCGTGACGGTTTTTCTACAACTGAATTTGCTGCCTAATGAACAGTTGCGCAACGTATTAGCGCTAGTTTCAATGTATATCGCTAGGAACGCTAGTTCCATGTAAACACGCATCATGGCGAAGACGTAAAACACGGGAGTCGGACTTATAATTTGTACGAAAAACGGAATATTTCAAAGTAAGTAAACTACAATTTTCTTTACGTACGATTCATTTTCATCACTGTAGAAAAATTTTTTTAATAAGAAACTTTACCTGTAAAACGAATAGTTTTGTCCCTACGCGATGAGTAGCTACTCTTGATATTTACCACGGGAAAATCGGTAGTAAAGATGACTGGATTGCACGCCAGAACTTTCAAATGCAGTAATATGAAGCGTGCATGGGGCTATAGGAAAAAAATTTGTGTTTGGAAAAACGTAAATAGGTTTTTGGGAGGTAAATACGGCGGCATAAGTGAGCGGAATAGCCCATTTATAAAAAATTTTCATTTTCAATTAAATAGTTTGTGGTCGAAACATTTAACGGTGTTTCACTACTTGTGCATAAGGTTTTGTATACTTTATTAAATGCTTCTTCCGCTTTATAACGTTTGTATTCATTGAAAGTACTGTTCATATTTTAATATTAATAAAATGAAAGTGGGCCAAGTCAACGACATTCGGAATCTGCGCTGGACAGAACAGGTGAAGGGGAGAGATTTTCTCATCTCACTCCATTACTGGCGCATCCAACTGTTCTGTTATCTTTATCCACCCAATTCCCTCTCCTGTTCAGTCGTTTGACGTACCTGCCTGACCTCTATCTTTTATACCATACAACGAGCGCAGAGATAAGTAGATAGAGCTCAGATTATACTTCTCTCTAAATCCGCGTGTCTCTTTAATTTACATATTTTTCTGTTTAACTTATATCAACCAAAAAAACTACAAACTGTCTTCTTAAGCACACATTTTTTCTCTAACGAACGAAGTGGCGATGCGATAGCAAAATGGATTTGTATTCGGAAAATCCCGGGTTTATTTCTTTGTTCAGCCTGACTTCATTTTCCGTTGTTTTCTGTTGCTTCTATACGTCACTCCAAGCCAAATGCTGTGATAATTTATTAAGACCCCGCATCATTCATTATGCTGCGTTTTTCTTTATCATCAATTTATTCAAGATTTCAGAAACATTTAGTTCTAAAATAGTATAATTTTGGCTACTACACTGTATTAAATATTGTGTAATTTTACACGAATGTGCGTGGCAGCACAATCTCCACACATGTTCGCGTAATTTTACACAACTTATGTCCGTGTCTGTTAACCGTATGTAACGTTAAAATACAAAAAAAATTAATGTATAATTTTAACGCCACGGTACGTATATTTTAACACAATGCTTTCTTAAATAATCCGTATGTCAAAGGAAAAAAATTTAGTGCAGTATTTTAATTTTGTTACTGCGGCAAGCTGGTGCAAATTTTTTAGATTGCTTCAGGAACCGTAACGTGAATTATATATATGGAATAACTTTTGTTATTTCAACGTAAAGAGAATTTCCGGCCCTGTGAGGATTTCAACCCACAGCCTTCCAGTCAACAGCCATCGACCGAAACCCGGAGACCACCACTAATTAACTAATATTGCAGTCTGGAACTTGGGATCCATTCAATTCAGACTAAATGCAAATCTTAATTAGTTATTTTTGACACCTACTGGTATTATTTCATCACACTGTTCAGCAATTCACTATGCGTATTTTTGCTGAACTTTACAACTAACACAAGCACGACCTAGTAATTGGGCAACGATCAAGCTTATTATGTACCAAGTCAACTGTCGTATTGCAAACTTAGGTTTCATGTAAGTATAAACTAAAAAATTTTAGCGAAAATATTTTTTTTTTTTGTGATGTACATAGTCAAACTCAAATTTATTACGCTGGAGCTCACAGACACGGTGACAGACTCAGCACGTTGTTAACTGTAAATCAACGTAATAAATATAATCGTAATAAATATAATAAGTTTTTGGTGTTAAAAACGTTTTATAAATATGTCACCATGTACGTCAGAGACGATAAAATTGTTAAATCCTTCTGTTTAAAAATACGCTTTAATCTTTTACTTGATGAGACAGTACATAAATTTCTAGAGAAAATGTTTAGTATTTTGCAGTTTCATAACTGCATTACTAAAAAAAGCATTATTACAATTAAATCAGTGTATTTGTACAAAGACAGTGCGGTTATAAAACACAAATTTACGTGTAATATTACAATATGTCAGTGTATTTCTACACGTAGGTTTAAAAATGTGATTTTACATCAACTTTCTAGTAAACCTTCTAATATATAAAATTCTCGTGTCGCAGTGTTTGTTTCCATACTCCTCCGAAACGGCTTAACCGATTTCTATGAAATTTTGTATATACATTCGGTAGGTCTGTGAATAGGTTTTTATCTACTTTTTATACTCCTAAGTGCTATTGTTTAGTAAATATTTTTATTTAATAATTTTAGAACCTGGTTGATAACTGTGTAATTGATAATTGATCAGTTATCCCCACAAGCTGATACCAGTCTATTCCCAACCAGGTGTCACTGCTCTATTACTATTATTATTTATTAATTAATTTATAATTAGACCTCTTCCACTTATATACCACATCCTTACACACTTACAATAAGTTATTTATGTGACAAAACAACGTTTGTCGGTGCAGCTAGTTTATCTATACATTCGTGTATTAAAAAAAAAAGATCTGTACATATTTTGGATCAGTAGGAACATTTGTGTGTAACTACACTTACTGTCATTGTATTCCGTAAATACACGTACGAAAACGTAAAATTACCAGCTACTTGTAAGTGTATATTTACATTTTTTACAGTGTACCTTAACTTACATAAGCCGTATTAAAGTGGCCGCCTTCCCTGACAGTGGAGCGGCGTGCGCAGCTGCGGAAAGTAAAAGTTTATTCAACAACTGGTTAAGAGTATTCAAGTGCGATAAAATCATAATTTTATATTTTAATGAAACTTCATTGGTTTTGTAGACGATACTTCTGAGTGTAGTTTCCTTGTACAAAACAATTTTAGTTTTCATAGTTTTCTCATAACGGTGCGTCAAAGTCAGAATTTGCTTGTTACGCTGCTATGCAAATAGTGAAAACCAGTAAATCTACTTAAACGAAATAATTCTCTGTGAATTTAAGTCCCATTAGCTATGCAATAAAACATTTTAAAAAACCACAATGCCATATTTTGAATTTTTTGAAAAATCACATATATACATAAATAATTTACAAAATTCAACATTTTTTTAAATACGTAAAAAAATTTTCTTAATGTTTTATTACGTAGTCCATGGCTTGTTATTTCACTCTGAATTATTTCACTTACATTAAGTCAATAGGTTTTGCATGGCAGCAGAACACGAAATTTTTTTTGACGCACCGTTGTGAGAAAATTATGCGAGCTAAAATACTTTTGTAAGAGGAAACTACACGTACAATTGGCGTCCACAAAACAAACGATATTTTATAAAAATAAAATTATGATTGTATCGCACTTGAACAGCCTTAATGCGTGTGAGTAAAGTCGCCCTAGGAACAGCAACGAGAGAACATCAAGGGCGCGTGTGAGCATTTCACGCCCTCCAGCATTCGTGTAAGCTTACTTCCTCGCGTGAAAGAATGACGAAAACGAGTGTTCGTGCGGTTTATTTAGTTGTGAAAACATTTATGAAGAATTAAAAAAAGACATAATGTTACGTAAAGCACAACTTCATTCTAAATTTTCAGCTATGAAGGGATAGGGTCATCATCGAATGCCTTGTAAAGGTGAGCTTCCAGTGATAGGACTGCACGCCAGTTCTTTGAGCTGCAATTGGGGACATGAATTATAAATCAAGCTAAATCCCAAATTTAATAATTAGGAAAAGAAATAGCATTTGTATAGTGTATATTAATATCTGTTTGAAATATGTACTTACCACGGTAAAAATTATAGAATGTTGATTAATAACACATTTAAGGAAGATGATACAAAAGCACACGAAAAAGATATAATATTTTATTATTATTTCTTAAAATTTGGAGTTAGCATGGTTTGGAATTAATGTCACCAAATAGAGGCTAAGGTGAGGTGTAATATACTTACCAAGGTCGTCCTCAAGGGGGTAGGGGGAAGCTCCCTGCAAAATTTTAAGTGTTTTGGTAATTTTTATGTCTGTACGATATATGGGTGGTTTTATAGATAGATGTTGAAACAATTTTTTAGAGTAATGAAAATTTTCTAGCTTTCATATTTTTGTATAACGGCTGGTTAAAACCCAAATTTGCACAATACGGTTTAATGCAAGAAAGGAAAACCAACTGACTTTAAGAAATGAAATAATTCACACTGAATAACAGAGTCGCGGGCTACGTCTCGATATGTATAAAAATTGCATTTGAATACATTTTGTATTTTTAAAAAATTGCTGAGTTATAAATAAATAAAATATCAATTTTATGCGTTTATTAATACAAAAAAAAGGTCAGGATTTTTATATATGTATTGATGTAGCCCGTGTGAATTATTTCGTTTCTGTAAGTCAGATGTTTTTCTTTTCTTGTATAAATACGTTTTATGCATATTTGGGTATTAACATGCCCTTATACAATAACTATGAAAGCAAGAAAATTTTCTTTACTGTACAAAATAGTCACAATTCATGTCTATAAAACAAACCATATCTCGTAAATATATAAAAATTATTAATGCCATTCGAATTCGGCGTGAATTACCCCCTTAAGGGAGCGTGATACATTATTCAACGCTAAAAGCATTAATCTATAATTGTAGGTTTCTTGAAGCCAATTTGCGAAAGTAAAAAATACAAATCCTAGACAATAGTTTCAGCCAACGTTTTGAACAAAATTGTTTCCAGTGTTACGAACTTCTGAGGCACAATCTCTGACGCCGGAACGTCGTGCATTTAACTGCGGGGCAAGAGATCACGCGTAAAGAATTAGTAATTCTGGATAAATATTTACTCATACAGTTGGCAAATACCATTATCTAGGATTGTAATTGAGTATATTATCCATATTGGTTTAAAAAAAAAGCGTAGAAATCAATTGATGTTTTCAACGTTCATTTATCTATTATGCACTACTCTTAACGTTCCAGCATTTCTAGGTTTCCACACACGTTAAATACGTATTTCCAGGTAACCAATTTGCACCTGAAAAAAACTAAGCATGCAACAATTAAGAAATTAAGAAGGTGACATATTTCATGATAAATATCATCACCTTATAATGAAAACAATATCGTCTATGCCCTAACAAAAGTCATTAACTATGAAATATTGTTGGTGTTAACTTTGGTTAAATAATTTCACGGTTTTCAGTGTTCATATACGTTACTTTTTGATTAAATACCATAAGTGTTTGAATTCAGTAGTAAATAACTGGTTTGCGAGCAGCCTATTTTTTAAAGACAAAATTTATACCTTCGTTTCATAAACTCAATAGATACAGTTAGTGACTTCCGACAGAACGTAGCTGACGTACCAATTTACAAAAATACCTGCACTCTGAAACGTAAACTGCAACGTTTTTATATGGAGGCGGTTTAAGTACCTCGCCTAACTGTAAGGATAGTTTATAAAAATAAACAGCGTATCGGAGCGGTATCAAAGGGTAGGTCAACGCAGTCTGAGCGCTTGTAGCTGGCTATTGAAACTTGCAGGGTGACATCAAATTGATTCTTGCGATGCAGGAGCGACGAAATTCGAAGGTTGGACGAAACGGGAGTTCCCCGAAATAACGTGCAATGTTTCACACGTGGAAAAAAAATTCGGTGAGTCGACCCTGGCGAGAGCAGGCGAGGGCTGTCGCCCAGTTCAGTTAGACAAAAATCAGTGATTTCTATACGAGAAGCGAAAATATGCAGGGCGAGGGTAGGAAATTACAATAATTAGTCAACAGGCAGTGTGTTTGGAATGAAGACATGGGTAAAGAGTGTGTGTGCGATGTTATTGTCTGTTCAAACTGCTGTACACTATTTGCCACAGTGGATGGTCCTGCCCATGCCAATATATGGGAGCTAAGTGAAGCCGCCGTTTTGGGTGTCTCATTATGGCATCCGCCTGTTCCTTAATCAATCGTAATACGAATAAGTTCGTAATTATGCCACGGGTCGAAGAAACTTTATAGGTAATCTATGTTGATCCGTACATCGCTATTTCCCACTACTCCGAGATATTTTTATTGTTTAGAGGCGCATCAACGCAAGTGTCCATATCCTCAAAACGCCTCAGCGCCATGATGGGACGTCCAAAAAAGCCGGCTTCAGCTACGGCACAACAAGTCACCTCCTGACTGTTCTTACCTGCGTGATTTGCCTCACAGGCGGTGCAGCGCTGGAGAATGGTGATTCGCACACGTGCGAAGGTTCCCGGTGTGGCTATGGTGGTGTCAGCTGCTGTACGTATCGGTTTAATAAGCTCATACCTCGTGCCAAGTGGTGTGGAATACCTGTAATTTGATGTGGGACCACATCAACAAGTCAGATGGACTGATGTCAGGTGAGCTTGGTGGCCATGCTATAGGATTTACATGTAAACAGCTGCGTGGTACCCATCGGTGTTGTCAGGCATGCAGAACGGACGACTTGAAGTACACGCCCGCTGACGTCACACCGCAGGGTAAATACTGTGGGAAACAAAGCTTGTTTACAAACATGCTGATTTGTTAGTTAGTAATTGCAGAAAGCAAACATGTTGCGCATTCATAGATTTACACATATGGGTAAAAAATATTACTTTCAGTTTCATGGTTAAGATACGCAATTACATAAGATTAATGTTTACCTGAAAAAGCGGCAAATTCCAAACAAATAATCAGTTTTCATGACGTACATCTCATCGGGGACATGTGAAGCCAAACAGCGAAATGAAGGTTATGTTCGGCTGCGGTATCCATGGAGACAGGAATTGTATCCCACACCTGACTGAAGCTCCGCCTCTTTTCAAGTCGTCCACTGCACACAGGCTTATGAAGGCGAATGGTGCGCGTACTTCTTTAATTTAGAGTATTTGCCCCGCTACAAGTATTCCTGAAACCAGATCAACATTTTGACGTTTCTTGCTCTAAATAATAGTCTACTACACCTTTTAGTTCCTAGTCAGTATATTACTTCAATATTATCTTAAGTTTATTGGAAGATAAGAAATAATACAACCTATCTTTTCTTCCAACATATGTAAATTAATATTGAAGTAGTGTATTATCTACTTACAAATGTAAAAGGGTGAAGTAGATTAACATTTAGAACATGAAAAGTCAAAGCTATTTATACACCTTAACAAAGCCTTTTAGAAGGGAAAATATTGATAACTACAGACCGACGTGACATATTCCCTTTCAAACTACTCGCACATAAGGATGCATGCCCGCCTTACTGCCTGTATATTGCCGGTAGCTGCATCGGGTTGGGGCCGCGGTCACTGTATGGTCACACCACTCACCTCCCACTAAGGCAGTCCGGGTTCGATTCCAGGATGGGTCGGTCCCTGGATTTTCGTATGTGGAAATCGTGCAGAACGATGTCGTTGGTCGGCGGGTTTTCTAGCGGATCGACCGTTTCCGCCGCCCCTTCATTCCGGCGCCACTCCGTACTCACCTCATGTCACCCCCTACAAGTGCTGAAGACCTCGATGCTGAACACTGACCAACATATCTTACTCGCTGTACCAGGCTATCTTTTAGCGTTAGCCAGGTGGGTCCTTAACGTAAATCACTGTTAGTTAAAATGCATTTTGTTTTATTTATTTGTCATCCGAGCAGTCGGAAAAAAATTCTAGAAACTGAAATCAGATTGGCCGTAGCCAGGTATCTAACTCGGGTCCTCCCACATGTGAGACGAGTGCTTTACCACTATTCCACTAGCTATTCGTACTTCCTTTCCCAACTGCGGCGATTTTTTGTCTTTTATCCCTTAACATCGAGTATAACACCGTGTCAAAATATCAGTCAGAAACCGTTCGTTTGAAATTCAGTAGGAAGAATCTAATAAGATTTATATTTGCCAGTGCTCTCGACTATGTGCAGTCAACTCAATTATTGTAATTTAACTTTAACGTCCATTAGATGTTTTGACAGTCACTTCCAGTTTTTGCTATATAATGTTCCCTACAATATGATTTAAACTGTGCCATTTGAATGTTTTTAGGATTATTACGTTTCACATACCGAAACAACAGTTTACATGGAAGATACAAATTTCATATAAAAATTCTGCACATTTCACTACACGTTTCGGAAAATTTCGTGGAAACATATTTTCATCCTGTAAAATCTAGCATTACGCGTATAACCTTCTCGCTGGCATGTATAAATTCCTAAAAGGCTGTAAAGATGAAAACTGTTTTGATGTACTTTGAATAGTCGACCTTATCGCCCTTCTCACCCGAGCAAACATCCTGAAAGTGGCGGGCTTCCTAAAGGCTGAATGTATTATACGTTTTTAGCAAGGACGAGAACGGCACACGCATAAAATGCTTCATCGCCTTTATGTGCAAAGTAATAAACCGTGGTACGTTCGAGCAGTTTTGCCGCTTGCGAACTCAGGACTTTCAACCGTGACCGTTTCATTTTATGTCATTACAATAAAGATAAAAGTACGCTTCACGTCTCCGTGTTTCTTTTCAAGTTCTTTCTCTGAGTTTCTGTTACGAAACATTATTCTGTAACAATAGTATAGTCACTGAACTGTATTTTATTCCCGTTGACTCCAAGTTTTGTTATAAAATTAAAATTGAAATATAACAACATTTACAATATAAACTAACCTATGGAAACATAACGTGGGGTTTTTATATTCTGAACTAAATATCTGAAAATGTGTGAAAGAAAAATTTCATATCTGAAGACATAATACTTCACAGTTACCAATTATTTAGGCCTACTGGAATGTAATCGACTTCACTCCTTTTACATACATCAGTCTTCATGTTAAAATGAGTACATAAGAATAACTTTAGTGAAATTCTTAGACACAAAAAAAAAAACGCAAACCAAGCCGAACGTTTCAGAACATATTGAAATTTGTGTTCGTACCTCCCACACATTCACTGAATAAAAAGTAAAGTTTTACAGTGGCCATGAAAAAATTTGTCAACACTGACCTCACAGAGATATTTTGTAGTGTTACAACATTTTGTTTTGCAATGGTTTCATAATTTTTATTCACTGTAAGTCTTTTCTGGAACCACCAAAAATGTTTGCGGTCACAACAAAAATATTTGGTGTAGTCCATACAGACAAACATTTTGTGGTGGCCTCAAAGCTTTGATTTCAGACACAGCCTTGCAACCACACGCATACCTACAGTTTCCCAACTAAATTAATTCTGTGCAACTGCGCCCAGCACCGTGTTTCTAAGCAAAAACTACATACAGCGAAAAAAATACAACTGAATGTTTTTTTTTTTTTTTTTTTTTTTTTTTTTTTTTTTTTTTTTTTTTTTTTTTTTTTTTTTTTTTTTTTTTTTTTTTTTTTTTTTTTTTTTTTTTTTTTTTTTTTTTTTTTTTTCAAAAGCATGCATGATATGATAGCGCAATGAACTTTGGCTAAGAGACACTTACAGACCTTCAGATTTCTATTAGAGCTTCAGAAAATAGTTACTTAAATGAACAGTTAAGATTTGAAACTTTGTAATACCAAAATACTGTTGCTAAGTTGTTATGAAGATTATTCAAACAAATTAAATGAAACATGGCTTCTAGTACATTTTGGACCATCTTCTTATTTGAGTTGACAAAGCTATAATGGTAATATATACAGCAGAGACAAGTTATTATGCAACTCCTTGTGCTGTCAGCATGTTTCTTGTATACGTACATTTGCCTTTGTCTCGTAAATTAAATTTTACAAAGATGTATCTATAAGCTATTAGTTTATGTTTGGTTAAATTTTACTTTCATTGACATGCCCTGACTCCTATTTCTGTTAGTGAATTTCAGTTGTCTTAGAATACTAAAAATGTTATCTCGAATTGGGAATCATGTCTCTCTCTCTCTCCCGATCATTATGACAATAAATTTTATGTGTTGATGGAAAATCATAAAGGCGTATGTGTGTTAGCGATTTTTTACCCGGATAGTTTGTATGTATAGTTTTACATCAAGTGTTATCAATCAGTATTACGAAAGCACTCAAAAACATAAGCCTTGTAAAATATAAATTAACTATATCATTACGTGTCTGGCATACGGAATGCTCAAATGCGTGTGTATATATAGATATGTGTGTATATATGGAGATGTGTGTGCACATGCATGCATACATACATACACTCTCAAGAGAAGAGTCTTTAATATATACTGGTCCGTTGAAGATGCAGTGACAGTGACAGATTTTGGTCAGCGCTTAACATCGAGGTCTTTAACGCGGGTGAGGGGTGATATGAGGTGAGTATGGAGCAGCGCTGGAATGAAGGGGCGGGGGAAACGGGAGATCCTCGAGATTACCCGCCGACCAGCGGCTTGAAGATGCATTCTTGAGAACTAATAATCAGGGAAACATGAAGTATGGAAGTTTTCATCTAATGGATTCCTCAGATTGGTAGGTAACCTCAAAGGTTGAGATTGTAATTACGTAAATGCAGAATATAATAACAAGTTAACTACGTTATTGAACGTAATGTCGTATGAAGGTAAATTGTTGCACCAAAGAAGTCCCAGTTGAATAGCTAGACAGCGCAGTCAAAGATTTCGTCGGTTCAGGTTAAATGTGTCATGTCGCGAGGAAATTATGACTAAAAAATGACGTTGCAGTTAATGCAGTTGCCTTGACACAGTAAATCACGGTCAAAGATTCTGTATAAATTCGAGATAATATTGAAAGTGTCTCATTCATTGTCACACGTTCTATTTTGAAATCATGTCGGATTACATTTGCTACGTGAAGTAATGTACTCTAATCTGATAGTGAACGTGATCAATTCCCTGTATAATATCCTACGTCTTATATGTTACCACTATGAATCAAAAGTAATTTAGCCAAGTACACATGACAACCTAAGTGCCGCACGACCAAGATATTTCAGTCTTGAAAACATAGAATTACTTCATCTAGTTTTCTAGTTATTCAAGACATCTGTATGTTTTTTCTTCTCCATGGTAGGGACCGCAGTGGCCGAATGGCGAGACCATTCGCTTCCCACCAAGGCGATCCGGGTTCATTCCCCAGATTTTCGCATGTGGGAATCGTGCCGGACGATGCCGTTGGTCAGCGGGTTTTCTCGGGGGTCTCCCGTTTCCACTGCTCCTTCATTACGGTGGTTCTCCATACTCACCTCATGTCACCCCTCCCCAGCGCCAAAGACCTCGATGTTAAGCACTGACCAAAATCTGTCACTGTCACTGCACCTTCAACGGGCCAGCATATATTAACGACTCTTCTCTTGAGAGTGTAAGTATGTACACATACATCTCTACATACATACACACGCATTTGAGCATTCCGTATGCCAGACACGTAATGATAAAGTTTATTTATATTTTACAAGGCTAATGTTTTTGAGTGTTTTCGTAATACTGATTGATAACACTTGATGTAAAATTAGATATACAAACTATCCGGGTAAAACATCGCTAACACACATACGGCTTTATGATTTTCCTTCAAAACATAAAATTTATTGTCATAATGATCTCTCATTCACTCACTCACTCTTCTCATTGGTAGATTACCAACTGTACACAAGCTCCTACACAACACTTTCAAAGTTGTTTCTAATTCTTCATGGCATTGAAAATTGAAGCAGTTGTAAAATGTTTGCCTTGCGTCCAGAAGGATTCAGGTTCGATTACAGCTCCAAGAGTCTTAATTTCGGTTTTCCAGCGTTTTTCTTTTCTCCAGTGAACCTCTACTAAGCCTTTTACCGTTTAATACAGATTAAATAATTATTACGAGTTACACTCGAAGTCTAACATTATTTTGTAACATGTCCACGTGTACGCTGTTCTTGTTTAGTTTAACTGCATTCAGGCAACATATTAAATTTGTAATCATCTGATTCTTATTTCCTATGTAAATTGTAATAATTGTTCAACAATGAGCAAACCTTGTTCACTGTGCCTGATGTATTCGTTGCAATATATGTATTCAGACTACCGCAGAAATACGATTCCTCGAGTCCTCAACTGCCACGTATACTAAAATAATATTTGCAGTGTTGGAATTCAAATCTTTCTAACAATAAAAATTGTCCTAGTTACTCATATGTGGGCCAAATATGCTGAATGACGACACCACTGTATGTCGAAAGTTTTCGTTATAATACAATTTTGTAGCTTACCCCCCTTAATGAATGATTTTACATTCTGTTTTCAAACACCTGTTTAAGATCTCCACACGTGCAAACAGCCTATACACACATCACACTGATAACCTATACTAAATAGATTTGGCTTAAATTTGCTTATTTTATGCATCATTGCACCACGAATGTCATCTCAGAATAAATGAATTAATGTAAGAGATGACGTCAATGATCCCGTTCAATTGTTTATAATAAGAGCCCTTATTTCTCGCTTCAAAGTGTCATAATTTCGGCAAACAGCGATTGACATGCTGTGTAATGATATTTTCATGCACTCGTAGGACTTTTTAAGTTGCCAAAACCTACTTCACACTAGAACATAGCACTTTTGAAATGACTTCTCCGTTTGTTCTGTCAGTTTTTTTTTTCCTGTCCGCTAAGACAATCGCGCAGTAAGAACGAGAGTGGCTTTCTTCTATACAGAATAAATGATAACTTGCAATGAAGCCTTACAATGGTGAAGTGTTGGAATGCGCAGGAAAGGGAGAAACAGGAACGCCCAGATGAAACCAGTCTACCAACGGTAAAGTGTATAAAGACAAATTCTCGAGGCATTTGCTGAGCGAGATAGCGCCACGGTAAGATATTGGACTAGCATTCGGTAGGTGACGGGTTCGATCCCCGGTTCCGGCCATTCCGATTTAGATTTTCCTTGGTTTCCAGAAATTGCTCCGGTCGAATATTGGGGTGGTATCTTAACCTAGCTCAAGATCACTTCCTCTCCATTTTCCCGCCTTTATGCAGAGTTGTGCGTAACCATCTCTATTGACGTAGCTGTCGACGTGACGTAAAGCCCAATTACAAATATTTGCATATTTAAAGCAAACAAAATTGTATGTGCATGCGGATTTAATTCTCATTATTTTCTGAGAAATTAGGAACATTTAAAACGTGGCGAATATAATGCACACGTAAGTCAGTGATATTTTATCAGACCGTATTGTTTGCATTCGAGCTTAAACAGTCGTAGGTAGACAACACCAACCAAGCATCTCGTGAATTGTGCACATTGCTTATGCCATCCCGGGCGAAATGTAACTTAGACTAAGGAGTGGAAGTGCCCGTTTTCATTTGAGCAGTAATCCACATTCATTTGACATGTTTTGCTTCGAATTATTTAAGGAATATTCCATGTGTGAGGTGGTTCATCCACGTAAATCACCCTTAATGCTTTAAATTTGCTTGAGGTGTTTGTACTTAGCAGTTGAACAGTGTTACACTGAAAGTATAGTATTGTTGCAGGTACCATAATTCTGTTAAAATAACAGTCCAGTTTGGTTGACGATACTATCTGCATTGTTCATTCAACAATGTGTTCTGTAAAAGAAACAATATTTTCTGTAAAAGAAAGATGATCTTTACTCCTTCTACAGAACATACTGCTATAGGAACAATTCAAATTGAACCGACAACTTAACTGGACTGTTATCCCTATTTTGACAGAAGTATTGTGCCTACTACAATAATTTTCTTTCAGTGTATATAGAAAGAGACCATTATATATTAGATCAAATGGAACATTAAAAATGGTTGATAACATATTTTTCTTACTCTATTAGTTTATATATTCTTATTTTCAAGTACCCTATTTTTCTTTCATTCCGTTTGTTTAACTGCTGAATTTTTAATGTGTGTGTGTATATGTATATGTATATGTATATATATATATATATATATATATATATATATATATATATATTTAGGAGTTAGGTTTTCTTCCTTTTCTTTAGTTTTGTGGCTTGGATGCCTTTTGTATAACACCACTCAGTTTAAATAACAACGGAACAGATTACAGCCACTACAGCTCTTCATATACCACTTTTATATTTAACACTTCAGTACCTCAAACCATCCACAAACAATTTAGTTTCATAGTTGGTTTACCACCATGTTGTTCGTATAGCTGTAATTAACTTTAAAAAATTCATAATAATGTGTACACGTATCTAATGTCTTCCTAGGTTATAAACTCAACATTTTTTGGGGTTTAAAATATGTGTCAGATATTAAAATTTTTTAACATAGAAAATGTTCAGTTAGTTTAACATTACTTTGCTCGGCAATTTTTATAAAATATTATTATGTTGTACTGACAAACTCTTAGTCTCATGCTTGTGATGATTTAAGTCTTGGGCAGTGTTCTATACAGCGACTTCATCGGTACGATAGAGCTCACCTTCATTTGAAGCGAGTGAAAAGTAAAACTTTCATTATTAGAACTGAGATTCTTTTACGCTACGAATTCTGGGAATTCAAAAGAGAGCCTTTTGTAGACCCGCGTTACTTTCGCATCAGCAAATTATGGACTTCTGAAATGAAATACTAGCTTTGACACCGAAGTTCAGCTAACTGCTAATAAAATCTCGGTAGTCAATGAAAAGTTTCTACAGACAAAAATGTCTCACAGCCGAAGAAACTTGTTTTTACTATAGCATTGTTTGTAACTTGCGAAGAGAGCAAACAGAAAGACTTCTGGTTTTTGAAAAGGTAGTGATATTAATATACGAAGCCCATGGGATGATTTTCTGACGTCAAAATGTCGAGCTGAGTTACTTTTATTACTTAGTATTTAAGTTGTACCAAAAAGAACATGCTTGTGAATAGTCTTGCATGTGTTTGATCTCACTAGTTCACCTTTAGAAGATAACGTTTACGTTGCAATATGTTGCAACATTTCCCGTAAGGACAAAAGTGCACGCAGATATCGGAAATGAGAGACTCAGTTATGTATAATAAGGGCATGGTAACCAGAAATTTTAATTTTTTTACATTTGTGCCAGATATATATATATATATATATATATATATATATATATATATATATATATATATATATATATATATATATATATATATATATAAATTGAGACTAAATGCTTCCATCTATCATACTTTTTGCATAATGGCTTCCCTAAGTAAAAACTGCAAACTATGACTATGAGAGCAACACTAAAATCAACTGACTTAACAAATTGAAATAAATCATACTGAATAACAATGCTTTGACCTACAAAATCTCCTACACAAAAGAACAAAAATATTTTTGTATTTTTAAAAATTCTCGGAACTTTTGAATTTTAAGCTTCATCCTTTTTAATACGGAATTTATTATTATTATATAGGAGATCTTGTAGCTACAACATCGTTTTTCAGTGAACAATATTTTAGATTTGGAAAGTCAGTTGGCTTTAGTGTCGCACTTGAAACCTTGGCATTAACGTTTTTAATTTGGCAAGATATTATGCAAAAACTGTGGTTGATAAAAAGTGACATAATATCAAATCAAGTTACAATTTATATCTCAAAAAAAAAACTATTTAGTACAAATGAAATTTTGTTTTAAATGAAAATTGCTGTCTGCCGTGCACTTAAGATTTGTACTTCGATGAGGATGGCCATCCTCATAGAGGCGATTAGGCAAGTCGTTAACGTGCTGGAGTGAACCGTACTTGCCGCAAGCTCCACAGCTCTGAACGCGTTTGTTGTGCTCTGATTATACAAAGTTCATTGCGGCGGCATCAAATACAGTTATTATTTTAAAATAACTGTAGTCAACATGTTGCATAATTCTTGTAATCTGAACAGGGTTTTTTTTTCAAACGTCATTGTGAGCGAGTTGCAGAAATGTCCTACAACAAAAAAAATTCAGTATTAGCCGTTGTCAATAAAAATGTAACACACGTACAATTCCCGAAAGAATTATAGCTGTATCCAGAAATACGACACTAAAAGCTTAAAATAGATAACAAATAACAATACAAATTTATTCCGGAACCGAATATAGCGATTTAAAAAAGAAAGACTTTACAAAAAATATGAATAATAAAACAAAATAAGGTGTGTAAAAAATGACGACAAAATTGGACGACGACAACGATGACATCATAAACGACCGACAAGAGACACGTATGAATGTGAACACAGACGGAAAATAGCAGGCTTCCTTCGACAACAGCTGCGAAGTTATAGACAAACTATGCATTTACGTATTTAGGTTTTTATTTGCGTATGTATTTATTAACGTCTGTTATTTTGGCGAAGTTAAGGCGACAAGCATTATTTTTAGACTAAACTATTGACATGATAGGCTGGACAGCTACACAAAGCATTCTCTAAATTAATGTATTACATTTAAAGCAGCTTGACACGGTACAGACTGAGAGACTCGAGGATCATGTTTCTATCTTTGTAATATTCCAAATGTCTCTCTCTGGAAGTATACATATGATTTATAAGAAATCTTCGATTTTTACAGACTCCAAAATTTTTAAGATTTAAATATCAAAAACACGCAAGCGTTGATATAGGTTTTGTACATTCTTTGTAAATAAAATGACGCCCGTGTGCATTGATTAGATTCTGATAATTGTTCTTTGAAAACTTTCCTGAGCTAAATAACTAAAGGACTTTCAGCACTAGTTCTACTGTTCTAAGGGCAGTGACTTAGTGTGCGGAGTTATATCTCGCGTAAATGAGTGATGCAATTGTATTCCTCAATAGCGTTATCCGTCCTGTGTGCTATGAGCTGTACATGGCTTTTTGTGAGCTGTAGTGCAAAAACTGTGTGTTTTCGGAAGTTTATTCTTTAAGTGATTTTCTACTTCATATATTTCTAAGGAATTTTCCCTCTGAGCATTGATGTGCAATTTTGCAATAACCTATAAATAAACTATTAATCGTACCAATGCAAGGGGCATCATGCTGTTAATTCACTCATATCCATTTCATAACAAGTAGTACGAGGCAACGCGTTGAAACATAGTCGTTTGTAAACACTGTAAGATATCTTCAATTTTATCCAGACACAAAGCTAATAACTAGAGTCGCCAACATTCACAAATCGACTAGCGGAAATTCTCTCTCAATTCCTGTGCAACTTTCTGCTTCAAATTGTTTATTTCAATTCCACTCGACCGGCTTAGCAGTCAGGGGGTGTTGGTTGGCTATGCCTGTGTGACTGTATGTGGCTTCGTAACTCCCAGATGGATGGATCGATTATTTTTCTGTAATCTAGCAGGTGTTTGATGTGTAATACTCGCCACTCACCGACTGTGGAAGGTGCCCTAGATTTCCTTGGGTGTAAGGTAATAAAATTAGACGTTACGTCTCGTTGACAGTGAGGTCTCGAGTGATGTGATGCAATTGCAGGAACTGGGAGAGGAAGCGGCCATGGCCGTTTATAAACCGTCTTGGCAATTCTCTTGAAGTGATTTCGGGAAACTATAGAAAACCGTAGCCGATACTCGGCCCTCGGTCTTCCCGAATGTGAGTCCAACACTTACCGTTGCTCCGCCTCGCTCGGTTGGTCAAAATGATCTTAGGAGAGCAAATAACCTCGCATTTGAGGTGATGGGTCGGAGACATACCTTGGCCGCTTGATTTTATTATATTTATTTAAACGTGTACAAAATCCAGTCTCAAGGCTGGTTTGCAATTTACCGTGTCTAACCTATCTATCCTTATTGTCATTTGCATAACATAAAAAATACAATACGTTAAACAATACCATAGATAATATAGCACATAATACAATAGACGACACAAATAACAGACAATGAAAACTGTACAATTCAGTGACTTAAGTATATTCCATTAGAAATAATTAATGAACTACCAGTCAGATTATACATGAGTTACATTTCTAAGGGCCATGTTTTCGACTTTTCACCCTGCCGTATCTATGTATTCCCTGCAGAGCAATATTTTAACGACAAGTAACACTTTTTTACCACAGCAAAAATTTTCTTTTGTGAAAAATATACTAACAACTGCAAAGTAGTTTTGTCACAAAAAATATAGTACAAAGTATACAGTAATGGTAACCAAAAAGGATGCCTTAACTAAAATCTGATCAAAGGTGACTATGTATGATAAAGTCATTTATATTTTTTACGATAAGCATAATGCAAATGAATATTGCTTTCTTAGCTACGAAAAGAATAGTAATAAAAAATTATTTCAAAAAAATTATACCAAGTACAAGCATTAATTTTCTGTAAAACAATATTTCTTCGCTACAAGTTTTTCTTTGTTGTAAACTAAACGTTATCATTGTTTAGGGTCCACGTGCCGACATATTTGAGTGACAGTGTAACTCATAATGCTAAATTTACTTTCATTTCTTCGATAAATGCTACACGCTTTATGTGTGACTAGTAAAACTTATTTAGGCAACAATTAGTTTCATATAATATTTAAGATGAGAACCATTCCTCACTAGTTAATAAAATCAAAATTGCACAAATAAATAATTAAAATAACTTAAATAGTCGTAAAATGTAAACAGTATATTAACATTTAGCTTTACCAGTGATTCTTATGTATTTAGCTACGATATTTAAATAAAAATTCTGAACTTTAATTTAAGGTCTTGTCATCGTACGATCCCTATACACCTAGATACCACACGGCCAGTACAGAAATGTAAATCTTTATAGATCGGGTCGATAGATGGCAGCAAGGCACGACGACTAGGTGAGGTGTTGAAATACTTACCGTTTATGCTGTTGTAACATTGAAGGCTAAAATTGGCTGAGAAAAAATGCAATGTACAGGAATGGAGTAAAATATCTTCCTTCCAACTTCCTTCTCATTTGAAAGTATGCCTGTCATTCATTCGGCCTAAAACCGGTGTAAAACATTCCGTGAGAAGATTATCCATAAAGCCCCAAGCAGCAGTCCTCCCGTTGCAAGATTCTTTTCTTTTATGAAGACATAATACTATGTTAATACATTTGCTGCGATAATTCTGTAAATTATTCAGATTGTCATCTTCTTAAACTATATACATATTTTAATTCGGTATTCCTTTCTGCTATGAAAAGGTTGCAAAGTCTACATACCTCAATTAAAAAATTTATTTTGAATTATAGGCCGTACTGTCATACTTATTCGGACTTTCGAAACATAAGTTTTTTTTTCGTTTAAAATTATGTTATTTAAATCATCCGTTTATGTGTGTGATCACAAAGAAAAAAATTGAAATCTTGGTTCATTCTGTGTATAATAAAACCAGTACCAATAATCCAAATCAGCATTTTACACCCAAAAAAGTCTCAGTTATATAATAGGGTAACAAAAATTATTACATAATCCTCTACCATAACATAGCCGATAACAGAATCAATGGACTTAAACTTAACATTAACAACTTTTCATGCGTTAAAGGTATTGTAGTATACGTGATAAATTAAGGATATTATATGTAAAATTAATTTACAACCTTCGTGAGACATAAATAATTGCATTAACTAGCTTTCAAAATTACCGTATAAACTAAAAAGTTATCAAAAATATTAAAAATTTAAAATTCATGATACAAGAAATCTCCTTCCGAAACTGACATCTACTCAGAAAAAAAAATACTTGAAACAATGCCTTGCGCAAAATCACTGCAAGAAGTAGACACTTACTACACTAAAATATTTTTAATATATTAACACAAACTTTTCTGGGTTAATTTAATATAAAATAATAATTTTGTAATTTAACAAAGTTTATTTTTTTTGTATTTTATATAAGTATGTGTGGTTACTGATCATAAAATATAATTTCGAAAAGAGAGTATACTCGCGACCAATAAATTAATTTGGTGTTGTTTGTATAAAACCCCCAATTTTTTGCCCTACCCCAATATCTTGTGTGTTTCAATATGCCTTACAGCTGATTCCCTTTCCGTTGTTTACGATTTGTGGTTAGTAAAATGCAAAGATGCTTAAAAGTTCCAGATGGCTCATGTCGCCGAGAGTGTAACCAAACAAACGCTTGACGTGGCTATGAGCAATATGGCCAACTAGTTTAAGAATTGAGGACATATTAATTACGAGGTGTGTAAACAGGGATAAAATATAGAGTATTCAACCTAAAGCATCAATTAAGAGCATAATACATTAATTTACCTTAAAAGTATTAGTCTGATATGTACCTTTGAGGTTAAAGCAGTATGGCGACTGGCTAATTTGCTGACTACGTCTCCCCATCTTGGCTTCATTCCCCTCGCCCTTATTCCGACCTTATGCTACCTCCGCGGTAAA
This sequence comes from Medauroidea extradentata, assembly GCA_003012365.1. NCBI lineage: Eukaryota > Metazoa > Arthropoda > Insecta > Phasmatodea > Phasmatidae > Medauroidea > Medauroidea extradentata. The sequence continues at coordinate 37,269 of PNEQ01084019.1, read as the reverse complement.
ATGTGAGCTGAGATCTTAAGTAGCGTGCACATACATTCACTAGTTCTGATAAACTCTAGGCCATGCGGTTAAACGAAAATCCAGACGGCACAGGACTTTTTTAAGGGAACGTATTTAACGCGGAGCCGGTATGCAAGAGATGTGTCGTTCGCTTCATAACAGCCTGGCAACAACTGTGGATATAGTTGAGCTGAGGACCGCGTACATTCGCTGCCCCATACCACGGCAACTCCCTCCGTCCTCGCTATATGGTCTGTGTAAGGAATGTATATGGAGCGGGAGGGTAGCTTAGGATCGGACCCATTCCACTGCGCATGCGCTCCTTTATCTGCCGGTGCCCCACGAGCCCAAGCGCTTTCAGTTCCCCAATTTGGAAGTTGAAATATTGTTGGCGGGACAGGAATATTCTTCGCCAGCGCTCTCTCGCAGGAAATGGAATTTCCTGTGGCTGCTACGAGCAGAGGCTGTCGAGGGGTGTGAGGGGCGGTCGAATCCTCGGTGCCTCTAGTGGTGGTGTTTACTTTTCATCTCTGGAGCTGCAGAAGGAGCATCAGAAACCCTCCCGCGCAGCTGTATCTCAATTATCTGCACACGTCGACTTCCCTCTTCCCTCGACGTACCGCAACTTCGTCCTTTCGTGTTGGCTCCGTCGGCGCGAGGCATAAAGGCGACTAAATATGATGGCGTCGCGTAAGGCTCCTAACCTCGGCCAATTAGAGCCGGCACCCTTCGTCCACGGACAAACAACCCACACACACCCCGCAGTTATATTTCCGTCTGTCCGGCGAAGGGCGGTGGCATTTCACCAGCGCGGAGTGGCGCGCTGCCCAAACCCTCAGAGTCTGTGTAACGTCTGCTTCCGACCAAAGTAGACCTTATCGATTCCGACGAGCATTAGCAACCGAAAGCATATGACTACCCATTCTTAAACATTAATCCCGCCCTGGATCCATAACATTGTACAGAGCGACTTGATGTATTTCTTTTTCGGGTGTAATCGTTAGAGAAGGTGATTTATCGCGGTAAAAGTTGACTGTTTGCAAATCTTCAACGTAATGTGTTCGTTTCTGACGCTTTTATTTCGTTACTGGCGAGTCCCTATTTGACTGGGCCAATGATAACTCTGGTGCACTACTTCTGAACGTCTGTAATTCGTCTGCAAACAACTACATTGTGCTACATAACCGTCGGCCAATAATACATGATGCAGAACGCTACACTGATTTGCAGAATTCTCTTTCAGAAAACATTATCGCGATAAATCACCATCTCTAGTAATCGTCGAAAGCTTTATTTGCGTGCAATTAAACGTACTGGTATTATTCGTTGTTTAGCAATTATGAATTTGTAAACGTATTGCCATAAGTAAAAAGTGACTACATTTTCCTGCATATAAAGGCATTATATTCACAAATTCATAGTTTGTAAACAACAAAAGAAGAAAAGAAAAGTTTATTTATACAAAAATAAAGCTTTATACGATTACATTCAGAAAATAACACACGGTTGCTCCAATGAATGTCACGAATCCGAGGTGGTTTAACTTAATTGTATGGGTGGCCATATGTTTTCGGTTGGTACTCCACATCATTCAGTGCTAAATAAAAACACTTTCTTTGCCGCAACAGAAAGTGTGTTTGAATATGAGCTACTCCAAAGACAAGTTTTTTTTAAGTGTCAGAAGTTCTTTTTATTTGCTTAGTGGATATTTTTTTTAACGTAAAGCTTGTCTTTAAATAGCTACAACTAACACTACGAAAGGAAATTACTTAGAATTATTTAAATAGTTGCACAATTGTTTGGTAACGTTGCCTAACACTTTAAACAAAAATTTTATTTGCTGCAAAACTGCATTGCAGTGACTCACACTTAAACCAAATTTGTGTTGCGTCAAAGTAAGTGTTTTAGAGCGTATTAGTGCCGATACCAGGTCCGGGTCGCTTGTGCCGTTCTTATATTGAAGTTCATTCTCCGTCGTCTTCTTTACCTCTGCTTTAAAACCGGTCGATCTAGTAAAAATAATAAAGTAACTTGCAAGATAACGACAAAAGGAATCAAACCAGTATAAATGTAGGAGTGGACATATTTTAATAAACATTAGCTTAAATTAGCTAGGATACTATCTTTATTAATGTAAGTGTGATTCTTGGCAATATGAATTTGATAAAAGCAGTCAAAGACACCTTATCGACATTTTGTCCAATCAATTATTAACTGGCGCTATCAAAGGAGAAACAACAGACTGCAATATTACGTCGTAAGAGTATCCTGATAAAATCAACTAAGTGTTGGCAACGTGTCCCATGTCTTCCACTGTAGTGAATGTAGGCTCGGTATTGGTGGTTAATGTTTCTTCATTTTTATGGAACTGGCTTTGAGAAATTTGGGATTCAATAGCAAAAGCGACGAATGTACAGTATAACCAATGCGGCCGCCGGCACGTAAGTGTACGGAGGTTAACGATTCCAGAAATGCTGATCCTACTGCTCCGTAAAATACATACAACCCTGGTCACATTACTCTATGACCACAAGTAAGGGTGCGACTGGAAATTATGTTGCTTACTATTCAAACGTCTAGAATATGTATTCTATGCCACGTATATTCAAGGTGTTTGTAAAACTTTGGGACACACATCAGATGGTGGTGCCATAGTAAAAATTAGGTAGATTTTGCAAATGGACATATATTCTCATTAAAATACTATGGGCGGTATTTATCCTTGAATATTTTGGGTTCAAATTTATATTTTGCAAAATGCCAGAAACCACTTAAAAATAAACAACGTTGTTTCGCATATTGATTTATCCTTATTAGATATTCTACTTGTGAAGAAAACATTTCGAAATAGCCCAGCCTTTGTGAAAATAATGGATGACCATCCTCTAATCGCTCACAATTTTTTCGCATGAGCTTGTGTGAGTATTCAATTTTGTCTTTTTGAAGAATTCCTTGTAAACAAAAAAAGCCTACAATTCGTAGTTTGCCAACAAAATGAGCACAAAGAAATCCGTAACAACCATGCAATACACGATACTGCAGACTTCCATAATGTTTTTTCTTTGTACAATGCGTGCGTCGTGCACTCAAGTTAATGTAACCTGTACTGAAGTTATCGAAAAAAAAAGACAATAAAATTAAACTCAGTAAACTTCAAAACCTTACATAAGTGCAGCTGCGGACACACGTATTCCAAGTTCAAACATTAATGTTTGGCATGTTTCATATATGATGCGACCAATAATTGAGGGCTTAATCAATTCTTACAGGAAGAGTTGTGAACTCTCCATGAACATTATGCAGCCACAGGTACGTTTTTGCCACTTTCCATGTAAACTTTCATTGCCATACACGATCAACTAGAGGATATTTTTGCTCATCAAGACTTCTTCAAAAAGACAAAATACTACGCTCACACAATCTTTTCGAAAAATATTATAGCCGATAAGACGTGCATACATTTCATTTTCCAGAAAATATTTTTTCCCACAAGTTTGTTTATCCAACAAGCATAAGGCAACATACAAAACGTCGTTGTTATATTTATGTGGTTTCCTATATTAAAATATATACACTGTAAACACTTCATTTTTAAGGTTGATTATATCCGTCATATTTTCGTAACACTATAAGTTGCATTATAAAATTCACCTCACTTTTATGTGGAATAACCCCGGAATTTTTCTCCGTGTTTAGAAACAGCCTTTTTAACATGCCTTCGTAACACAATAAACAAGCAATTTGCTGATATTTTGTATTTCATGGACATATTGACGTGTTCTTTTTTTTAACCAGATTTCTCAGTCACGTGATCAAATCATGAGTGCACAATCTGCTTTGAAATGAAACAATTTAGGGTATTTGAAATTTGCTGTTTATTCTTCGCTCTAAGCCACGCCGTTTAGAATGATTGTGGTACATGCAATTAAAATTTACTGAAATGTATTCACAGTAGTTTTATTAGGTGTTCGTTTGTAAACACACCATAAAGGAGTGCGTATAGGTTTGTAGGCCAACAGTATGAATTGCAACTAATGCACCAAAAAACCTCTTGTTCAGCTTCACGTCTTGTGATGTGCATGAAAAGAACAGAGCCGAAAAATCTTACCGAGGTCTCCGAACCACAATTTTCCTCAATAATATACAGTTAAAATTTTTGAGGCAATCTAGAGTCGTGGAATAATTTATTAATGTATCTGTTCTTATTTCCTTATTAGTTTGAAATTGGCGCGACCATTGTCATCGAGTTATCAATATTCACATTGTGCAATACGATCCGTGGGTGGTGATGAGAGAAAATTTTTCTTTATTATATTTCTAACTTCCATTCTTTGCTACGTACGGTGGTAGAGCGTTCTATGGCGGAAATTGTAGAATGTGTAAACATCGAGACTATGACAGATGTGAAGTTTATTCCCAGCTACGCCGGAGAAATGTACAATCCTTGCAAATCTCCAGAGATAATGCAAAGTTTTCCGCATTAACTGTGCACAACAGAGAGCGAGCAATGGAACAATTCTGATACCTTGTAAAGTGGAGCAAATACAGCGTTACGTATTGTTTGCGCAATTTCTTTCCTGTCTTTTTTATCGCATTGGCAGTTTGCAGTTTAACTCCCTTCACCCACGTGGCCCAACTCTTGCCGCCACAGCTAACCTCACCAACTTCTCTGACGTATGTATCCTTCTTTTTCCAGACTTACAACTCCCCCACGCCGAAGAGATTAATAGCCTCGGGGCTAGTTGAAACTACTTCCCACTTATCGGCACGGCTCAGCCCGGCTCCTCCGCAACCCGCTCGACAGCCTGGTATTGAGTGTGCTCTACCGCGTCAGGGGCAGTTCGTCACTCGGGCGGTTGCGCCTCCGCCCCTCCAGTCGGGAACTCGAAACCGGAACTTCGGGCTGTAAGTGGGCAATTTTTAACCTATGAGAGTGCAGTAAACATTCTTCTTGGCTGAACGTTGCTCTGAAAGCCACAGCAGTCGTTCCTCCCTTGCTGTTGACAAGGGATATATAGAAAACGTGTATTCACTCTGTAGTGTACTTGTGGAATTGAGTAGCATTACTTGGGCGGAGAAAGACGCCCTCGTAAATATTGTCACAAGGCTGGGCGTAGTAAAAAAAATAATGTAAAAATATATAGGTAGTGTTAAGTAGTTAAACAGATGAGGAGTGTCGTGTTTATGATAGTTATGTTATATCGTATTTGTAGCTAAAGTGTTGAATGTAAAATGGGGGATGAAAGTATATCTGAATTATTAAGCTACGCAAGACTACGAGGTGGAAAGAAAATAAACATCACTAGTAGATAAAACAAGCATTTGACTGAAACATAACGATAAGCAATAAAGATTAATAAACTCTGTAATTATTAAAACATCACTGGGGGGGGGGGGTATACATACGGTACGTAGCTCCTTACGTAAAATAAAAAAACAAGCAAGCACTTTAAAGATAGAATTTCCACCTTGTAGCCTAGCTACAATCATAAAGTATTAATGTATGGTAGAGCACAACAAACTAACTGAAACAAAATAATAACTCCGCTTGGCAAACTATCTATTGCGAGGGGTACAGAAGATCGAAACATAGACTAACGTCCCAATACGGGTCGCGTCTCCTATCTTGCATCGCGCATGTTCTTATCACTCATAGTCATCTATTATTATTAAAATAAATATTTAAATCAAGATACACGTTCTGCAATTAGGGGCTATCAATTAATGTTAAAGGGGGCTACAGTTCGAATACTTGAAATAAAAGAGTGAATTCAAATAATTGGAGTTTATTACAAAAGATTAAAATAAAATGTTATACAAAAATAAATATTACATTAATGAAATTAAAATTGTACAATTTGGAAAAAGATTTGTTATTTGAATGTGATGAATTATATGACCAGATTGTACATTAAGAAAAAAAATTATACTACACAGTAAAGTGGTTTCTGGCATTACAAAACAATCCCGAGGTCATTACATTACTCTGAAAACATTTAATAAAAGGCAATTGCACTGGCCAACAACAAATAACCGCGTCAACGTATCCACGACTATTCAACAAATACCGAACATGAAATCTAAAGGGGAAATAATACTAATTTAATAATAAAATAGTAACATGAAAGAATACTTATCATTTTGATGTTCCTGTCCAGCGAAGTCTCATCCATCTCAGGGCTACGAAGTCTTCTTATCCGGAAATAAAAGATCAACTAACCGAAACTAAAATTAATAGTAATAATAAAAAAACTAACTAACTAAACTGAAACTCCTGCCGTCTGGCACTTAGGCCGTCGTCTCGCCCATCGGGGCATCGCCATGATCGCCTAAGTCCTAACGAAAAGTCCTACGAAAAAGTGTAAAAGCGAAGAGCGAAGAGACAAGAAGAGGTCTAAGAAGAGCTGCCAAAACACGGCCGGCAGGTATTTATAACCACTGGTTGCGCCGTCGAGAACCTTCCATGATTTACCTTCCTGGAATGGTCAGCAGCGACCATTCCAGATCGGCGCAACATCTACCCTCTCTGTCCCACAGGGCATTCACTCGTCAGCGACGTTTGACGTCACGGGCGGGGGGACTGTCCGAGAACGGAACGACAGAAATGCGCTGTAGTGCACTTCTAGCCCATGCGTCTGCCCTACCAACAGCTGGTAATGTGGACAGGGGAGTGGGGGAGTGTTGACAGAGGCGTCCAGTGCCCCCGGAAGGCCGCCGCACGCCGAAGGTACCAGAAGGACCCACAGCACACGACCGCCCGGCGACACCGAAACATCCATCACCACACCCCTCACCAGCCTACAACCTAACACAAGGCCATCGGCCTACACACACTACCAGGACACTGTCCGCAATGGAATTCACTAGCACTGCAGTGACTAAAAAAAACTCTACCTGAGAGACTGTGTGAGAACACTCTAGATTTCCACAATTCTAAATTCAAAGCAATGACTTCCCAAAAACTCTATACTCTTTAAAATTACAAACCAAAATAACTTTACCACCTATGTTGAGTATGGATGAGAAGAAAAAACCAAAAAAAAAACAAAAGCCCGAAAATTAGCGTCGTGACAATATTATCCATTCCACTGAGCCCTTACCACAAACTTAGAAATTGTATGTGTGTACTGAACAACTCTGAGTACTCAGATTCATTCAAAAGTTGTGGTTTTTCCATAGAGTATCATATTTGCAATATTATGTCAGAATAATGTTTTGGATTCCATTCCCTGCTTATACGCACTCAGGTGAACTTTCTATTGCAAATTAGCTCAGCTAGCAACGGGCAACTGGTAAATCATTCTAAGCTTCTTCATAAGTAATCGCTTACAGAAGATAGCACGACTCAGTGACAAGTTTTTGCGTACAGTTGTACTTTTCTGCTGCGAACATTTATCACGGAAGTTGCAGGTTTTGATTGCAGCCGTCCTCCGTAACGTAGTAAAATATGTAACGAAAGCAAATTTTAAATCGATTTCAAAATTTGAATTTTGTATGACGTTTACATAGGTTGACCAGAAACGACCGCATAACAAAATTAATTGGAGACGAAAATGTTAGTGGCAAAATGTTGTACGATGACATATTATATGCTAAATGCGACGACACTGTAATTTAGTTAGTCCTCTATTGCGCTCAACATATATCTTACTTATCTTACTATTACTGCTCTGACCTGCATATTATGGATGAAGGTTAAAATACCGAGCAGTACAAACATGATGCTACGCTTACTTGACCTAACATACATAAAATAATACCTGGACGTAGAGGGCAAGAGACGACTTTCTCCGTGCAGTGTTGCCGCATTGCGCATGTAAATTATCGTACAACATTTTGCCACATACATTTTCGTCTCCAATTTAGCCGAGGATTCGCTCAGTGTCTTTCAAACATTCTGTATTTACACTCTAGTAGTCAATTAATTAAATTAACAATGTAAGATAATTTATCACTGTACAGAATAATATGAAATCGGCTGAAATGTATGTAACAAGACAAAACGAAGTAGAAAATATAAACGTTGTGAACGGAATAGATCACATCTGGAATGTAATAGGCTGACGCATGACATCTAGATTAGCCCTTCCCACAACTAGCATAAATCTATAAAATGCTCTTCTGGCAAAATGCCGAGTTATCACTCTAAAAGCTCAATAATGATCTCATTATTGATTCCATGCTACGTCGGTACAGGACTATTGGCAGTTCAGGGTAACCATACACCATGATACATTATATTTGCTATTTTGCTGTGTCTGCTTTCGTTATACCTAACTCATCCCATATCGAGACGCTTTTCAATAACAATCGTTTCCCGGACTTAATAGCACGTCACATTGCTCCTAATCTCTGACGTTTCAATATCTCGTCTGACCTGAGCATTGTATGTCTTACTTTGTAAGGCATTTTGACCAGTTACAGGTGCTTTTGTATAGTGTATTTAACACATTGTCACCCACCTCCTAGGTAACACCAGTTTGTAAAGTAAAAATAAAAATTGAAATTCTTGCATGTGTTGTAATGATTGACATCTATTTCAGTTAATATTTTATTTAACTCTTACGACCTATCGTTTTTCCCGTAATGTAGTCGTAAATACTCGACTTCCCATCAACTTCAGCACGCACGTTCGTTAAACACCTAAAAAAATCCAGCTTCCTGCTGCATTTCTCCAACATACACACACATATTCGCAAACACACATGTACAAGATACCACACATTCACGAATACACACACAAAAACAAGCTATTTTCAGTCCTGCCTAGCACTTGGCATGTGTCACTAGTCAGATAAAAAGCTTGTCGGAGTGCCAACTTATTCCCAAAAAGAGGTAAGGTATCTCATATCGAGCGAGATAGCGCAGTATCAAGACACCGTCCTTATAGTTTTAAATACCCAAATTTGAATCCCTGTCTATATAGTTTGTTTCCAAGTTTTTAAGGTTCCCGAATTCACTTGAAATGAATGCAAATGGTGACGAACAGCTTTCGATTAAATTTATTAGTTTCTGAGGAATGAAATGAATTTGAGTTTCATTATTAACATCAAGCTACATTAAGACACTCTGTATAATTCTGTGGTTTACTTAAATTTAGTATTGGCGAAATACCCGTAGCAGTCTATTCTGTAGAAACGTCAAGAGAAGAATCTTAAATAACTGCGTTTGAAGGTGTCAGATCTCGTAACACAACTAGAATACATTACTAGTGGCGTCAGAAATTATATCAGTACATATTTTGTTCCTTAAAAATGTTCATTTGCAGAGAAAATTTGAAAAAAAAAAAAATTATATCGAAAAATTCATAAACTCAAAAATGGCATTAACATTTCCTTCCTCATTCCTTTCCGTCCCCTCTTCACACCCCCTCTAATTTTTCGTCAATCTTTAAAATGCACAACTCTCCGCTTCCAATTTTTTTTATTTAGAATAAGTGGGAATTAAAGCAAACAATTAAAAAATAACGAATAAACCGCATGGTGAAATTTTAGCAGCGATTTATGAAAATTTAAATGTACAAAATTGGTTGAGAAAATGGTGTTTACTTGCTACTATTTTAAACATTTAGCCTATCTCCAATTGTTGTATTTAAACAAAAATTTGGTAAAAGTGTATTATTAGTGATATTAAAATATGAAAGATTATGCAAAAGTAACGAGAGCAATGAGCAGTTTTTTTTGTACTCAAACGGCAAAGCGGCAGAACAATATCAGTAAGTTCATACCATCGCCTGAAAGTCTATTTTGTGTAAATTCGGAAACACAACTTTTGAATATCAAGGTTTCAGCGAAATACTTACAGCATAGTTCAAAATTGGAAGTCAAATTTGGTTTTTCACAAGATAGAAATGGCAGAAGAATCACAGATATCAAAACATTGGCAACCAGTGTTCGTAATGTTTTATTTTTTAACGAAATAGACAACAAACGTTATATTAGTAAGAAATGTTTCATAGCACGTTATTTTGAGAAGTAATGTTCTTTTATTTGTTCATAATTCATTGAAGGTGAAATATAATGTCATTTACGATATAAATTAAGTTGATATATCTTGTGTGTGTCGTTTTTGTTTCTTACGTCTCTTTCTATAATATTTATCGTACAAGTGCCATAGACAAAATAATAATACAGACACGAAGTGATCAAGCTACTAGCCGCGGCTGTTTTTATGCAGGCGGAACTTCACTGCTAAATTGTCTGCCCGAGGCTATTTTAGCAGCACCTGGTGTGTTTGGCTCCAGCATGTTACAGCATGCTTCCTATTGGTCTGGCTGCCGACTAGCAGGGTAGCTTCCTTATGCTGATTGGCAGTAGGCGTTTCCGCTATATTTCTGGTCAGCGAAGCCTTTTTGCTAGCGTGTGTGACTTATCCTGCTGGCTGTTTCGCTTCTATTTTCCTAAATATTCTGTAAAAGTACTTACCACGCCATACTCACTATTTAAACCTTGGGTTCGTAGTTAACACCGCATACGATAAATGACTTTCTACACGACATCTGAATTACAAACTCACGTTTCCCTCACCGACGAGACCTGAATTTCGCGCCGTTTACACAGCACTCGAACTTCACTTCTCTAAACCAACGTTTCCGTAACTAGACTTTCCGCCGTCAACATACATAAACCTCCTGGACTGGTGGTACATACTTCGCCTGAAAAATTTAAAATTACTCCAAACCAATGAAAATTGGCGAATACTAGTGAAATATGTTTCCGATTAACTATCGATATCTATCGAACCCTTCGGGATAGAGAGTTGGTTTCCACTTCAAAACGTTGCTTAGTAAATACCCAAAAAATAGTTTTAGGATTATTTGAAATTCAACTCACAAGCAGTAAAACGGGTCAAAATGTGTTTTTTATGAATCGTCTGAAACTGAAACACAATTGACTATCGTCGTGAATTTTACTTTAATTGGTTACGTATACAAATGTCTATGACTGGACTACAAGACGTTTCGAAATTCTTTAACTAAGGGGGTGATTTTATGTGGAATGTGGATTCGATTATTCCGCTATAACTATCGAACCAATCGAGATGTCGAAGTGCTCTTTGCTTTAGATTGATGCTTTCATAAGTATCCCATATACCATTAAATATATGGTCTGAATTCGGCCCCAAAAAGAATTAAAAAAAAAAAGGGTAAAATGTACTTTCGATTCACCATCGATATATATCGATTCCATTGATTTTTGTATAGCGACGTGATTTTTGTTTAAGATTGGTGCTTACTCAAATACCTGAAAAGTAATTTCACGAATTTTCGAAATTATTAAATGTGTTTTTAATTAATCAGCAATATATCTTGAACCCAACGGGCTATTGTCGTGTTCTTCACGTCCAAGAGACACCAGTTCAGTATTCTAAAACGTGATTTAAAGTGTTTATCGAACATACATGCAATGTGTTTGAGATAAATCCTCAATATCTATCGAACCCGACGAGATATACTTTTAATTTTTACTTCAGGATGATGATTACAGAAATGATCGCAAAACGGTTCTAAGATTTTTCGAAATTCGAACTCTAAGTACTGTGCAGGGGTCATATGTGTTTTTTAATGAATAATCGATTTTTATTCTACTGAACGGGCGACCTTCGTGATTTGCACTTCAATTGGATAACTATACAAATGTTTAAGATGTGAAATTTAAATATTTAGAAATTCGTCACCCAAAAAGTAGAAAAAACGTAAAATTTGTTTTCCATCAACCCATGATATCCAAGATATCTAACCAATGGAGATAATAGACGTATTGTTCGCGTCAGAGTGATGCTTACATAAGTATTTAAAATATTTATATGTAAGTTGTATTTTTTTTTACTTTATGAGAAAACTTGATTATTAATAATAAAACTTATTTTGTGAACTTTCAAGGCAGACGATACGAAAAGCATGTACGACCAGCGAGAAGTAAATTATACAGGAGATAACGCTACAGAAACATATCGAGACGTGGTATTGTATAATCTCTATGAGCCAGGGGTATGCATATTTTATCTTTAAAATTAAATTGGTTTTCTTTAATTGTTTCGACGTTATATACGTGGCGCAGTTGTTTGTAACTCAAGTCTAAATTTTGGGAGGTTCTGGGCTCGAATTCCGTTAAAAGATGCGTGCGAACGTTCAATTCTGACACACAAAAACTCCACCACAGATCGAATTAGTGAAATTTGCATTAAGTCGTTTAAAAGGAGTACAATAGATTATGCAGTTCACTTTACAATTAGGTTCCGAATTCGGATAATATATTAAATGGTAGAGTAATATGGGGCAAGAGTCCGCACTTAAGGAGACATCTGTAATTTTTTCACCTCTATTGAAAAACTAAGTCCTGAAAGACACATTATCATACAACTACAACATTTGATAACACAGTGAAATGTTTACAATAAGTACTGAAGATGTTATGAAGTTTAAACATGACAAAAAGTGAAACAATGTATAATAGGAAACATGCCCCACATGAGGGGCAAGAGTCCTGTCACCGTGGGGTAAGAGTCCTACTTGCACCCATCGCATTTAAAGACACCAGTTCCTATATAATCTGTGCAAGGTTCTTCCCACCAC